>JAOEGS010018694.1:8268-47539 GCA_025447755.1 Corythornis vintsioides
CTGCTCGGGCAGGGGGGTTGGACTAGATGATCTTCTAGGTCCCTTCCAACCCCTAATATCTATGAATCTATGAAAAGGCAGCAATGTGCCAGCTTGAGCTTCCTTTACCCTAACTATGAAATGCCTAATAAAAACCAAAACAAGAAGTGTTAAAAATTAAGGGGATTCTTAAATGCTCCTCCATGTAATGATCTGTGTTCATTGCCACAGAGAAATTGCATGATCTTCATCAGGTAAATGGGGATGGAAAGTAACTAAATATGGGATGGCCACAATGCAATCAAACACAAAAACTAAATACAAAAGGAATCACAGAACCAGATGTTAGGTCCACAGGATCTTATCATAATTTGGTGGTACCACACTGACCTACTTGTCCTTTTTTTCAGGCTCAATACTATCAGTCCCACAATGCCTGCAATATAAACCAGAATAACCCAGAAAGATGCCGCTTTTCACACGTCAGATTATGCCACAAATGCAAATGGGAGCAGAACCTGTAATTCTTTGTTAATTTTAATATCTGCTCTCAAACAGTGCAATTTTTAATCCAGCCATCAAAGCATAGGAATTATCTGCTTTTATCCCTATGCTGTTTTGCGACATTTTCTCTACATCTGTTATACAAATGAGTCTAAATCCACATGGGCCTATTCTTCCAGACTAAATCACTAATCCCATCATTAACCTCAGAAAAATACACTATTTTTATGCTTACTAAACCATCATATTGCACAATGAAGATGATGCTATTGTTTTGCACAACTAAGCTTCATGGGTTTTTTTATGTTGCTGTTGAAAAAAAACCAAACAAACAAAAAAACCCACACACAATAAAACCATGAACACACATATAACAAAAAACACGTAAAAATCCCAAAATATCAAGATATTCTTCTCTTCCACTGTTCTGAATTCAGTATTAAATAGTATGTTAAAGATAATGTGTCAAAGAATAAAAATGCATTTTTGATACTATAATGAAAACAGATCTTTTGAAAGAACAAGGAAAATATTTGCTATTGGTAATTGCATTATGTATTTTGCATTCACATAGGCATTAAAAGGAAGATTTTAATACTAAGAGCCAAGAAGTCTAGTTTCTATTCACTGAGATCCAGTTGCAGCATTCTTCATTTCCTTGTTAACAGTAGAGGCTATTACTTGCACTTCAAACAGGATCTGATACAAAGCCCATTAAAGAATTTCCATTTATTTCAACAGGCCTCGGACTGCAGCCATCACACACGAAGAGCCATTCTTTGCATTCAAACATGAGTAGTGGTATCAGATGTAATACTGACCAGCTCTCATGACTTCCAAACCCTGTAATTTTTCTCTTTTTTTTCCTAAAAACCCCTAGTTCATGCACACATCTCAAAAATAAGACTACAGTGCCCAAGTTGCTATTTGGAAAATTAGTCTTCGCAATCTAATCTTTAGAACACAGCTGACAAATTCAAAAAGCTAAATATGAAACCCCAAGATTAGACTTCAATACCTCTTCATTATTACATCACAGAATCACAGAATGTCAGAGGCTGGAAGGAACCTAGAAGATCATCTAGTCCAACCCCCCTGCCAGAGCAGCATCACCTAGACCAAGTCACCCAGGAACGCATCCAGGCAGGTCTTGAATGTCTTCAGAGAAGGAGACTCCACAACCTCCCTGGGCAGCCTGTTCCAGTGTCTGTCACCCTCACTGTGAAAAAAATCCTCCTCATGTTTACATAAAAATTCCTGTGCCTCAGCTTCCACCCATTGCCCCTTGTCCGGTCATCAGGCATCACCAAGAAGAGCCTGGCTCTTCTCCTGGCGCTCACCCTTTATATATTTAGAATCATAGAATGGTTAGGGCTGGAAGGGGCCTCCAAATGTCACCTAGTCCAGCCCCCTGCAGTGAGCAGGGATACCCTCAACTAGACCAGGCTGCTCAGAGCCTTGTCCAACCTCACCTTGAATATCTCCTGGGATGATGCCTCAATCACCTACCTGGGGAGCCTATTCCACTGTTCTACCACCTCAAGGTGATGGAACATCTTCCTGAAAATTTATAAACATTTTAGTGGGGAGCCCAGAACTGGACACAATACTCCAGATGTGGCTTTACGAGAGCAGAGTAGAGGTGCATGAGAACCTCTCTCGACCTACTAGCCACATCCCTTTTAATACACTCCGGAATGGCACTGGCCCTCTTGGCTACAAGAGCACATTGCTGGCTCATGGTCAGCCTCCCATCGATTGGGACCCTCAGATCCTTTTCCCCTTTTCCATACTTCAACAGGTCAGTCCCCTAGCTATACTGATACCTAGGGTTGTTCTTTCCCAGGTGCCAGACTCTACACTTGCCCTTGTTGAATTTCATTAAATTTCTCCCTGCCCAACCCTCCAGCCTGTCCAAGTCTCGCTGGATGGCAGCACAGCCTGCTGCTGTGTCAGCCACTCCACCCAGTTTGGTGTCATCACCAAACTTGCTGACAGTGTCTCTGTGCCCTCATCCAGGTCATTGATGAATATGTAGAACAGAACTGGTCCTAGCACCAGCCCCTGTGGGACCCCACTAGTTACAGGCCTCCATCTAGACTCCATCCTATTGACCACAACTCCCTGTATTTTTCTTTCAATCAATTACCAATCCACCTCACTACCTGATCATCCAGACCACACTGCCTCGGATTAGCAAGAAGGATGCTGTGGGAGACAGTGTCAAATGCCTTATCTGAGAATGTGTGGTCAGCAACATGAGTCAAGCCAACAATACTCTTGCCCTGAACCGAAGTCTTCCGGACACAAAGAAACCACTTAAAAAAATCCTTTGCGCATATTGTAGCTTTTATAAGGTTTTCAGCTAAGACATCCAAATCTTTCATTGAACTTCCCCTGAACTAAGATTACAAAACTATCTATGCATCAAGGGATACTATGTCTACTTCTCTTCAGTCATTGCAGATACAGATATTACTCACTATTTCATATGCAACATTTAAAGAATACCTACTCAAAAAAAGCACAAGAAATAATTATATTTCTGTAAGCCAAAACAAGTTAATACTGATGCCATCTCTTCATATAACGCAAATACCAGTATTTGTCCAGGTTAATAATTTCCAATGCAACTTGACCTTTGAAGGAATGGGAGCACCACTCAACAGCTAAAAATCTTCTGTTGCAAGACAGTATTGCTGTTGAACAAGACTAGGCTGTTAGCCAGGACTGTTCCAGGTATCAAACAAAGATGAACAGATCTGTAATTCTACATACCTTGTTGGCAGCTTCTCAAAGTCCACATCCAGAAATTGTTCATAGCTAGAAACAAAACTATCCAACCATAGCTTCAGATAATCTGGATCTTTCTGTAAAAAAGAAAACAAACAAACAAACAAAAAACAACAACAACAAAATTAATTAAGCAATATTGCATTCAAGGTCATCTATGTAGTCCTAAGTTAAATGGAAAGCTTTAATGCATTTCAACCTAGAGAAATAAGGGACTACACAAATTTTTAGAATTAAAATTAAGAAAAATTGTGTCCTTTGACATTCTCAGCCATGCTATGCTGATGGGACATTCTTTCCCTATTCATTAGTTCATTTGTTTCTACTTTCTGGTACCAATACCCACCAAAGTATTTTAGCTTCTCCCCCCAACCTTTACTTACTCTCCAGGGTAATACATACAAGCTTCACAAAACTACTAGTATATTTTAGTCTTGCTAATGTAGACATAAGTACACAACAATTTTTATAGCTTATACAATTAAGAACTCCAACAACAATCCTAAGAGAAAATGTAGAGCTTGTGACTTGTATACTAGATAGCTATAAAACACATAAGGAATTTACATTTAGGCTTCCTAGTTTTAGTAGAGCACAATGACTCTGTAACAAGCAGTCCCTCAGGACTGGGTACTGTGCCAGCAAGGAGGACAGATACTAGATCACCACAAATTATCACAGGAAAATTCTGTCAAAATATGCCATTTGAGATTGGTCTCACTTTAGAAGTTAAGCTGCTTAATTTTCAAAACCAAGGTGCCAGACCATAGCCAATATATTCCTCCACAAGTACTGTAAAAACATATCCATTAATATACATCAATGCAGTCTCATATTCTGTTATAAATAATTTTCAAAATAATTTAAAAATATTTTCCTATGGTATTAGAGATTTTAATTTATTTCTAAAGCTACTTAATTTATACAATTCTGCAGAAGTTCCAGACTTTTTGTTCATCTTCCTCTTTTCTGTATCTCTTCATTTTTGGTTGTTGCCTTCAAGTTACCATAGATGTTCCCAAACAACAGATTATTTCCCTGCAGATTTAAGACCAATGAGTAATCTATGAATAACTCTCAACGCGCAGTATTCTGGGACAATGTCAGTGTAAAAGAAAGAGTACCAAGAAAGACCGACACAAAGTCCTGTCCTATAAAAGAGCCTCCCAGGTAAAAACAAACAACCAACCACACACAGAAAAATCCCTCAAACCATCTAACAACAAATCAACAACACAAACCAACAAAAAATAACCCATAGAACCAAAATAGAATAAAATAAAAAATGGAAATCCAGAATCTGAGGTGCTGACAAACTCTTCTCAGAATATCTTTCCACAGCAAATTCAGAGTTACAAAACACAGGAATCCCTTTTTCCTTCTAGACTTTACCCTTCCCTGTACCCTCAAAGACATCTCTTACTCAAGCAAGAAGTGTAAGAAACACTCAGGCACAATTTACTTCAGTATCACTATTACCTATATATGAAGTGTGTTCAGATACTGGGACAACAGGTGTCAAATGAAACCCTCTGCTAGATACATATCTTGTCTGATCATTTGCCTCCCCTGCCTTTATTCCATTTTCTTGTTCATTTTTCCTAATTATTTATCCTTCTTCCACTTAATTCTTAATCTCTCCTTCATAATCTCTCCTCATCATGACTGCTTTTATTCCCTGTTCAATGGTTTTATTTTTAAGTCATCACTCTTTCTGTTAAAAATTTGCCCCAAAAAGTATTATGCACTTCTGTAAGTGCAACGTAGCCTTGTCCTCGTGATTAATATGCACCGAACTACCAAAAAATTATCTTAAACACACACCCACTAATTGTCTTCCACATGAAATAGCAACATTGAGAATGAAGGAAGATGTTTTAAGTATAAATTTAAGGTTTAAAAATTACTAGTTTACAATACAGAAGTTGACAGATTACCTCAACCACGTAAACACAGATTATGTATTTATACATACAGGTAAATACAGATTATGAACTCAGGTTCAAAGATCAAACACCTTGGGGAAAAAAAAAAACCAAGAAGTAAGACTTACTAACATCCTAAACCACTGAGCTAGAAATAGCAGAAGATGTTGTCCTCAGACATTATAGCTTTTTTAAAATGTTTTAATTTTTAACTCTCTAACTTTCTTGTAGTTCATGGCTAGTTATTTTAGGCACAGGCAAAACTATTTAATAGGATCAGAAAGATGAGGAAAATCAGGATATGATTTTAGCAACTACAAAATAGCTTAGGCTACGAAGAAGTACATTATTTAACCCAACTCCCTTCTATCTCAATCCCTGAAAATTAATTACATCTTATTCCAAAATATTAAAATAATCCATTTTTATATAAAAATACCAGGTAACACTACTAGTATGTGCCAGTAGAAAACAGCTTACACAATAGTTAACTCATTCTGAGTCAAATTGAGAGATTACCAATCAGGCAACACCAATTGGAAGGGGGGAAAAAAAATAATTTAAAAACTTAAAAACCAAGATAAAGGAGACCATTTCGCAACCTATGAAACACAAAGAAACAAATCTAATTGCAAGCCACCTAACAGAAGTATGCCACCTTTC
This sequence comes from Corythornis vintsioides, assembly GCA_025447755.1. NCBI lineage: Eukaryota > Metazoa > Chordata > Aves > Coraciiformes > Alcedinidae > Corythornis > Corythornis vintsioides. The sequence goes on from JAOEGS010018694.1 coordinate 14,133, forward strand.
CAGAAACAAACAAAAATGAAGATTTATGAGCCAGGAATACATTATTCCAGGAAACAGAAACCCAATACTTAACAGTTTTGCTACAAATTAAGACATGTAAGTTATTTCAACCACGTTAGAGAAACAGAAATTAAAAGCAGCTTTCAAACTTTGATTCTACCCCAGGTTTTCCTTTTTCATGATTAGTAGGAATCAGCCCAGAATCCAAGCACCAGTCACCTGCTGAAAGCTATAAGAAATATAAATTTTACTGAGGCAGTTTTAAGAAATGAAACTCACTGTGTAAATGTTACTCTGTAGTAAAGTACACAAATATGTCCATTCCTAAAATACACTTAAATACATACCCTCAAGACAACCAGCCTACACATTTCAAGTGTGCCTTTTGTTTTCCTAGCAGGATTTTTTAGGAAAACAAGCAAACGGTCTTTTAACATTTGTTTAAAATTGTAATTTCATAATAAAACCAGACAGCAGTAATGGGTAATCAGCCTGTTTCTGTAAACCATGTACAAACTTCTATCCTATCCAGCAACTTGAATTTGAAATGAACTTAGCTACTAACAATCTGAAGTTTAAATTCAGTGGATTTTAGAATTTATTTCTGATTATTTATTTTCCCACTCACCTCTTCAACCATCCTCTATTTTCTCATGATAGAGATGGTAAAACAGATTAACAGCAAAACACAAATTGACCTAATTTTAACATTAATATATTTGTGTTCTTAGATGACAGATAACTTTCCAAGCCAGTCCATGCTGCAATCTGACGAAGGTCTCCATCGCCACGTGGCAGAGGATGGCACCTATGGGTATGGAACTACTTCAGATCTGCAGTAACAGTGACCAAGTCACTAAACTGCAACCTTGGCTCCAACTGATTCACTATACACTGCTAACTACTCCATTGTGTCCACAGTCCTTCTGAGGAAGCAGTGTAACTTAGCCAGACCACAGTAAAGCATCTTAAATACTCAGAAGCTTTATTACCAGTAAAAGCAGTGAAACCAGTGGAATATATTCTCTATTTCCCCACTGTCATAATTACTCTTCTGTGCAATTCTGCAGACAAGTAGCTGGAGGCTATACATCAGACAACTCCCAATAGTTTTCCATGGTGCTGGCTTTTAAAAGACAGTTTACAACACAATGTATGTTTTGGTAATATGCCACAAGGAAAAACTGTGAAAAATCAATTTTAGATTGGCATTCTTTTCCACCCTCATCACACATACCTCTGTCCTATAAGATCAGCAAGAAATGCTGAAGGAAATTTTTGTTTGTACAACAGCAGTAAAAGCAAAGAAAAGCTTTATATTTCTGTACATAATTTGAATAATAATTCATATACAGCAACTGCATGCCTTAAATGTTCTGCAAGAGAAGTTCTCCACAGCTTGAAATTACAAGAAGCTAAAATCCAACTTACAATAACTTTTTTTCTCTTCATAATGCTAAACCAAAACAACTAGGCTATCTTAAGGATGTCATTGCAAGGATATCCACAAATCATGAAAAAGAGATAGTCACAAGCCTGCAGAGCCTAAGCTTAGGCTTCTGAACTCAACACCTTGTAATGAAGGCCTGTGAACCTCCAGTAGCAACAGTCACTCATCTGTAATGAAACAAAGTATTTTAAGCCTATTAAATCAAATGCAGCTCAGAGCACCTGAAAATTGAAATACTTCAATGTTCATTTCCCTTTCTTTATTACTTCTAGTTTTTAAAAAAAATAACATCAACAACAACAAAAACCAAACAGCAAAACAACACAGCACCCTTTAGGCCTCCATTTTCATAAGATCCACTTGGCACAGTAACAGTTTTCATAGGTCTTTGTACTTTAAAAAGAAAGGCTGACAGACCTGAGCTTCTAAGAGATACCTAAAAAAACAAACCCCCCAAAAAACCATTAACAACAAAAAAATCCAACCAAACCCCAAACACCCAAAACAAACACCCCACAAAACAAGAAGAGGAAGAAGAGGGTGCATTTTCTTTTTTTTCCTTTACCAATACCGTTATTACAATGCGAGAAAGAAAAAAAATGCTGTTAAATTTAAAACCTGTCTACTAGTCTACAATATGCATAGAAATACTGTGGCTAAACACTGTCAAACAACTAGCAAGTTTCCCATAAGGTCTAACTTCTTAACATTTGCAATATATACATAAAGTCTAGCGTGGCCAGCCTTGGGTTTGGCAGAACTGTAAACAAGCTCTCAGCATTAACAACGCCAAAGCAAGTATCAGAGGAGATGCTCTTCTCACAAATACAACGCTCTCTAAGGCAATGATGTGAAAAGGAACAACCAAAATCTACACTGACTTGTGGAGAGATTCTTTCACATACTAAGTTATCAAGAAATGACAATAGTTTTCTCTGCTCTTCATGAAGACTGATTAAATGAATGACAAATGTTCTAATCTGGTCAGGTTTTTTGGTTGCTTTTGTTTTAGTAACTAGGTTGGCTATGCAAGAAGGTCACCAATAATTTTTTGCACCAGCAGGTTTTTTTCAATTTCATAACAAGCCAGATAACATTGAACTCTTAGAGCTTACTCTCAAGTAAATTAAAATATTTTACACAACAGGTGTTGAAGTCCTCCCTCTAAAAGTGTTAGACCACTGCCTGTGGAATACTGGTTTCAAATCGACAATGTTCATCTATTTATGTAAGTGTTGCTTTTAGATGCAGCTTCCATTTCTACTAAGGCTTCAAGCAAACAGACACAACTGGAAGGGCAAACCTCAGTACAATTTTTATAGCTACGTTCAGGAAGTGTCAGTTGCTAAAAACAAAAGCCGAATCCACCCGAGGCTATTTGCAGAAGCGCATTCCATGTTCTAAAGGCAAAAATTCCCTGCAGGGCAGTTCAGAGTCCAACTGTCAGACAAGCCCGACTTGTTTGACAAGACAGTTGTTTGAAGTCGTTAAATTTAACATGCAGTCATCAAATAGCCAGCCTGGTCTGACTACTGCCCATAGCAGTCAGTCAACCTTCAAAGTGGATTTCAGCTTAGAAGCGCTACCATAAAATCTCAGTGGCACTGGTATTATGGTAACTAATCCCCCATCCCCAAGCATTATATTTAAAATAAGAACAATCCCTTGGTGTAAAGGCTGAATTAGACCTACTAAAAGTAACATTAGGAAACTGAACATGAAATACTCCTTCAGATCACTGGTGAGTTTAATAGTCTTAAAAATAATTTAAGTAGTCTGCATAATGCAGAATTGTAGAACATTTCTAAATGCTGTTTGAAATAAACTATTCATTAGGGGATTAGAAGGTTTGTTTTAAGGGAGCTTTTTCCGTTTCATGGTTTCAGATACAAAAGGCAACATTCAGCAAGAAAATGCAGCTCCTAGCAGCCTTTATTTTGAAATACATCAGAGTGCTTATGTTTGTTGGAACCTCTCAAATCTGTAAAGTGACAAAATAAAATGCAAAAAACTATGGTACATCAGCAATGCTACAGTTAGAATTAATAAGACTTCCTGATAAACCATTTTAAACTGTCTAAACTGTCTTTTTAAATTTAATCGATCACTTCTAATCATCAGCCTTTGGGCACAATTTTTCATTTTTGAATCAGCTGTTGATCCAAAACAGGAAAGGCTCCTGGCAAGCAATTATAAACCTCCTTTTCCAAAATGCACACAAGCATTCGGTTCCATTTTTTTAATTAAAAAGAAGGGGGGAGGGGAGTAGGGTGGTTTATTTTATAAATGGGAATTGCAGTGAATCATTATAGAAATAATTATTTTGGGACTCAGTTTAGCATATAAATTTTTACTAAAATAAGCCTATAGATGTAAAACAACTACAAAACTTAGCACACAAACATAAGTAGTTTAAACATACATTTCTTCTCTTTTCAACACAAGGAAAATATAATTTTCTTAACCTAAGGCATTAGTGGAACAAAATTATCTGAAAAATGTTACTCAATTTCCTTTCTACTTCAGATCTCTCATGAAACTGGATAAACAAAATGAAAGTTTTCTTACTAAAATAGAAGTAGCCTTTCTTTTTCTGTCTCTTGCTCTTTTTTGTTGCCAATTTTGAATGACAGTACAAATACAGCCTTGTATCTTGCAACTGGCACATGACTGATGCCATCGATGGGATGAATCTAGTTTACCCGAACTCAGATTTTCATGTCTTCAGATTTGATAGGAAGTGCCACTAGGCAAGTTTCAGGTACATGCTGCTAGATGGTATTTCAGCCTTCTGAAGTTCACTGTTCTTATCAGAAATTTACCATACCATGACATATTACATTCTATTAACATTCATTTTTCCATCGACCTTGATAAACCAACAATAGTAAAAGCTCAGAGCTGTATTTTAAGCCTAATGGATCAAGAAGCATCTTAAATAACACAAAAGCAACTAAAGTAACATGATGTCAAAAGTCTACAGTGTCAAGCCTAAATTTACTGAAAATTCAAACTATACCTTAGGAAAGGTTTAGAGTTTAATGCTTGATTGTTTTGCAACTCAAAGTTATGCTGTCATTTTACATAAGGGCCGAATTTTAGCAACACAAAGGCAGCTTTTGGCCTACAAAATTTCTAAGTGTGATGTAGAAAACAATAAAATTTTAACATATGCAGAGAGCAAGCAAGCAGGATAGTACTACAAGAGCAAAAACATCAGGCTGTTATTTCACCATAACAACAGATAAATATTGTCAAGTCTTTCAGCAGATAAAGTCTAAGAACTTTTGTACAGTTTATCAAACAGAGGTACTTGTTTCAAAGTGTCACATGATTACACCAGATTTAACTAAAGCTTTTTTTTTTAATTTATGGAGCAGTGGATTTAACCATTTGTTTTCATTTTCTCAGCCTCATCAGGCCTTACATTAACACTGTGCTGCATCTGAACTATACTCTGAAGGTATAAAAACCCCAGAACCTACTTTTCAAAAGGATCCTTAAAAATCAAATAAAATAATAATTTAAATCAAGGGCTTGAAAACTCAGGCACAGCAGAATTTGCATTCTTCCTGCAACTGCTGTTTGGCATCCAGTGTACTTCTGCTGGTATGGCTTTTAAATTATAAGCACAGGTAAATAACGAGGTCAAATTTCTGCAAATAACCACCTTATTCTCTACATCCTGCTTTTTTCCCCCAAGAGCTTTACTCATCCAGTATATTAAATGATGCAGGGTCCTACAGAGAAAGAAAATAAAATAATCATGCAGTCCTACCCCAGTCACTGGACTCATTTGAAGTTATTATACATGATAAATATTAAAAGGACCATCCTGGTACATTCTCTTCCAAAATGTATCCTTGAAAGCATGTGAATACTACAGGTCTAATAAAATAGTTTTTTTAAAAAAACATAAAATTCAGGAACATAAAATAAAACCTTCCCCCCACCTTGATTCTCAGAACATGCTAAACCATTTAGCCTACAGTTCCCATGAAACTTCAGGAATTTATCAAGAGAACTGCTCATTCCAGCTAGTCCTAAGTACAGCAAAGGCAGAGGTAAGTTAATACCAAGTTTCATATAACTGAACATGTTAGCCAAATATTTATTGACAGAGGTGGTAAGACCATTTAGAAGCAGACTGCATCTACCACAACCACGTTCTACAAGATTTATTAGGATTACATCACTTCAAACTCTAGGCTGATGCCCCACATACACTGTCAGTCAATGTTTCCAATCGCTCTTCCACACAAGTCAAACATTTACTCTTTTTGCATGATGCAGTAGGTTCAGTAATTATTTAAACTTTTCTTTAGTTCCTAAATTCTCCTTCCACATTCCAAGAGAAAATCAGCAGCAAGCCATATAAAGGTATAATGTTTTCCTAAAATTACTATTAAAATTAAAAGAATTTTTGTATCTCAAACTCAAACTGCTTAATTTTCACTTTGCTTTTCATAAACATTGTGGCATTAATGACAAATTATTGTTTCCAGTGTGAGTGCTACCTTTTCAACTTCTTTCACTTCCTTATACGTTTTTAAATGTTTTACAGGATACACTTACATATTTGCAGGCAGATCCTGATGAACCATAATGAACAAGAAAAAATGTACCCATTCTCTCTATATTAATAATGAGAAGCAAATTTATTCACTGTTTTAATTCAGATTTCAGGAATAAATTCTCAAATATTTGCTCTCACCCCTACCCTGCTCCCCCCCTGCCCTCCCACTCTAGTCTACAAGCTAGTATTACTAGGACTGTTTAAAGAAAAGAGAAAGGTATGTTTTCTATGTTAAATTAACTCTCTATTAGATAATTAGAGGTTTAACTCCTGCTTTGATTTTATGCTCTCTTTGTGCTATGTAAGAGTGGTATTTAACCATGAATTTATTTTGAGGTTTTGCTTCTGCCTCCCTCAAAGTCCTTTAAATAAAGCATTCAAAAGCCTTTAAAGCCTTTGGAATTTAACCTCTTAAAATATCCTCACTGTTTTCAAATATGGTCTGATTTTAGATACTAGTATCATTAGCCATTCTTAATTCAAATTTAATTCCCAATTTTACACAGCCACAGTTAGCAGTGTTACTCAGTGGTCAATTTAATGGCACTGTTTATCCTCACTCATAAATAAGACAAATATATTATCATAAATGCTTCAAATATCAGAGAAAGCATCCACACACAAATATTCATCAGCACAGAAACCTAACATCTAATGTTTAGATTTGCAGATGCATGGAAGAGCTTCTCTGAGATGTAAAAACAGTGTTTATGAGGATAATCAAGTATAGTTTTCATTTCTTGATGATTATTGTTGCATCTCCCACCCTCTTCTACTGCAGCCTCACATTTACTAGAAAAGTGGAAAAGTTATCTGAACAAGTAATTTTTATAAAATAGAGATGCTTATCTATACTGTCAGAATCTGTGCATATTTTGGTGAGGTATTTTTTTTCCTTTTTCTATATATTCCTTTCATTAAGAAAAGTTCAGTAACTAAAGCATCTCTTCTCTCTTCCACAGCAGCTATTTAGCCTTTCTGAAGCCTGTAAATATTTTAACAGTATCTATTGACAACATTTGGACTCAGGCAGCAAGCTACAAGACTGTTTAACAGGCAGCTGGCAAGTCTTTCTTCCATTTCCATATTACAGCACAAACATGCTGCATATTTCAGTTGATTCTGCAATATTCTTTCATCAGGACACATGGCATCCCTGGATCTGAACCAGATGACCGAGTTAAAAGTGCCATAAAGCAGATATCACATAGCAGCCCAGAGTTTATCTAATTCACTTATATTAGTATATCAACACAGAGAGCCAGAAGCCTGTGTTTCTATTTTTGTGATAAATTATTCCATTTAAGAGACACGATGCTTTCACTTCAGTAAAAGCCTGATCTGAAATACATTTGTTGGTATGTTCACAGATGGACGCTAGTCATTAATTCTGCAAAGCACTAATCTACAAACCAATGGACTTGTAGGAATTTCAGCCTCATGCTGGACACCAGTAAAACCCAGAATCTTATAGCAAAATATGGATAAACCTCAGACACTTCTTTATCTAAAGTTATATTATAGAATTATAAGAAACTATTATAATTTCTATGAAGTTTGCAAATGTTATGGTTTTCTTACATCTGTATTTGTTTAGATTTATCTGCTGTCTCATTTCAGCCTGAAGTCTGCATTCTCTGTAGCAAAGTCCCTGAACAACCATGGTCACCCTGGTCCATAATTAAGGCAGGTAACAGCTACTGTATTTTAAGACACTAATATCTCATATATACATGTCAGTTATATATCATAAAACTTCTTTACTTGCATATATAAGAATCATGTTAGTTCTTTTGTCTGAAAGACATATCTTTAAATAGCAGACAGTAAATTCAGTACTGAAGACCAACCATTCTCATGTATCCATTCTTAATTCAGCACCTCAGAAAGACAGAACAAAGATATTTACACCAACACATACCCACAAGTGACTTGTGATATACATTTTACAAGTTACTCTCTCGCAGAATGCAGAAATCTATTTAAAAAAATCTGCAGAAAAGAGATTTCACACAGTACTTAATAAATCTTCACTCACTAGTTTTAGCAGAGGCGTCCTTTTACTGAACATTTCATTTGCTCAGGCATTCATCTAGCTGTAAGTTGAATACTTCTTTATCTAACAAAACAAAGGCGCCATATAGTGATGTGATGTGAATCACCAACAAACCTACAATGGTACAAGAATGAAGACAAGTGCCAGCTAATTCAGTATGAGATCATATTTGGGATGCAAGGGTCAGTGTTTCACATGAGGCTTATGTTAATGGCAGATTATATTCTTTCTGATTTACATGCATCTAAACATAATTCTGCTAAAACCACTTTTCTTTGAGAAACACAACTAAATCATTAGGTGACCAAGTTCATTGCAATCATACTGTTTTATGCAGCCCTACAGTAGTTCTGTCTAAAACCTGATCAGATCATATACTTTTTGAGTTTACTTACAAATACTCTCCAATTTCATACAAGGACAGAAGTTAAAAAACTCTTGCAAGCAAAAACTTACATTATTTAATATCAACTGATTAACCATGTCTTGCAATTTCCTAACACTTTTCAGGAAGATATACATTTGCTGTCACTTGCTGAATGTCCCAACCTTTTGATGCAGGTGACTTAGCAATTTAATGATGTTTAATGACAAAATGGCAGGGCCCCTTTTGACAGTCAAAGCCACTCAGCAGGTCAGCTTAGAAAGGCCATAATACCACACACTGAGAAGACTTATGTTCTTGATTCAAGCCAACATTTTTGACTATAAAGATTATGCTCTTTTGATGTTCGTTTTGGCCCAACAAAAGGTGGCTGATGCTAACAGAATTGCCCCCAAGAAGTACATCCTTGAAAGGCTCCAAAGGCACAAATTTATTCTCATAATTCAAGGACAGATTTTCTCACCAAGATTCAATGTTCCCTCTTTGAAATGTGAAGCATAAGTCAGAAACTATCTGAAGAAGATACTCACAGCTTTCACTTCAAACTATGTCATCACCTACAAAATAATGGCACAGTTTAAATGAAATACACATAGTTAAAATTTTACAGATAGCGGCTGAATCTCTGATTTGAGCCTGCAGTAACAGTTACTTCAGAGGATGATAAAGCACAACTTTATATTCTATACTTATACATAATTAATGTCTAAGAAAAGGTTAAGCAACTAATATTGCAATAGTACTGTTAGAGCCATGCTTGTCTAAGGCTATAAGGCAAAACTGGTAGAGATTACCTCAGTTACATGGACAGGAAAAGATCACACACACAAGAAAACATGCCCTTTTCCTAGATTACTTCAGTTCACCTAATAGAACTCTCTCTTCCTTCTGTACACTCACTTCAGTAAAGCATTTTCAGGTATGTGCTGCATACACACAGAACTGTTTCATGTTCCTCTTTAAGTTACTGGAGGCTTTGAATTGATAATAAAAAATAATGTGGAGTCTCCTTCTCTGGAGATTTTCAAGACTCGCCTGGATGTGTTCCTCTGAGACCTGTGTTAGATTATATGTTAGGTGATATGATCCTGTCTGGCAGGGTGGTTGAACTCAAAGATCTTCAAGGTCCCTTTCAACCCCTAATATTCTGTGATACACTGTGATACTGTGAAATTCCCACCTTACTTACCTGTGACTCTCCAGCAGTTTTTGTATTTTGGAGACAGCCCAGCTTTTCTCCCAGGATGTCAGCCACAACAAAGTCATGATGGTACAACATACAAGATATTACACCTCACTGGGCAGTCGCAGATAAAGAGAGACATCTCTGTAACCACTATAGCCTGTCACTGGTGATTATTTATTGCTACACTTTCTCATTGTGCTAGCTGCTCCAAGGAGAAAAGCACAGAACCCAGTTGTTTTCAATACATAACCACACAACCTAATTTACATTCAGGCTTCACAATATTTTACATCCTAAGATGTAGTTGTTCCTAACTTCATCAACCTTAATCCAAGATTAAACATTGTTATGCTGGATGCCTTCCTCAAGCAGAATGAGGTATCATTTAAACCTGAGTAAGTTGAGAGAATTAAAACAACAAAACAAAACAACAAAAATACGTTTGTGTCCAGCACTTTTTGAAAAAATGAAGACCACTTTTTTGGGGTCATTCTAATTGCATTCAAATATGAAGATAAGCCATTTTATTTTTAGTATATTTTCCTACACTAAGAAAGGTCCTTATCAACCTAGAAATGCACCTAATTGTGCCCTTAATATATGGGTCTGGAAGAGCAAAGGCCAAAAAGCCACCAGCAGCTCACAGAAGCAAAGTACAAAAAAAAGGTTTTGGTTTGTTTCTTGGTTTTGTTTTTGTTTGTGGTTTGGGTTTTTTTTAAATGTCCATCCTCTACATCATTCCATAAAGAAACAGAACATCCTGTAAGTGATCTAAAGCACATACTTGAACTAGCACTCATTTATGCAAACTTCATAGAGATGGAAAGCATACAATCTCAATGAACAGTTTAAGCAAAGGTAGGGGGAAGGCATAAAACAGACAACATTTTTATAAAGAACTAGGGAGATATGAGATAAAGAACAGCTGGGAAAAGAAATTCAGAGCTTGGCTCATCTCTGCAGCCTTGTGCCTCCCAAAGCTAAGGAAAGTTTGGATTCTTGGAGTCTGTTCCAAGTGTCTTTGTTCTCACATGATGAACTCACTGGCAAAAACATCCATCTCCTCCGGTGTAAGTCAATTTCCTACTGCCACTGGCATTTCTACATTAGTTTAAATGGCAAAGGTCTATGCAAATATGTTTTCACACAACAGATCACCCACAAGGACAGCATTAAGAAGTCATACCACACTTATGTTTGCACTAGTTTTATCTTTAAATAAATGTAGAGCATTAGGGTTGCAAACTTACACAAAAAAATAATAAAAGCTGCAATTAAGAGTGCTTTGAACAACCTTCATCCATCATTTTGTACACTTGCATTGTTAAGATGTTCTGTACTTAAAACTTCACATTCTATGCTCTTGAGAAGGGCCTTCTCTAGAAATGACGTGGGAAGGACAAGAGAATGTTTGTTCTGCCCTTAGCGTCCTACTGGTTTGAAAAGTTAAAGAAACTATGATAAATATGAAGCATGAGACTGCAAATAGAAAAGGCAAAACAAAAACAAAGAATAAAGGCCACTAAGAACTATCCTTGCCACTGAGTTCCTATATCCAGCATGCCAGTCCTTTCCCCTGCCTTTACAGGTAATTTTTGTACATTGCTTATTTTACAGATATCTATTTAGATAATCTACAATCCAATTTGTGTATAAACTCAGCACGCCCAGCAGCAATCACGACCTGTGCTTTAAACATATTAATTGCTTTACACTGTAAAATGCAAATGGAAACAGGACAGTATTTTAATAACATCCCTGCCAGGTAAAGAAACTGCATTATTACCAATAGATTACTTAAAACATTATGGTGATAACCAAGAAATGAAGACTCGAGAGTAACAATAGATCTGTTCTTTGAGAAGGCTTTCAATAATACAGTTGAAATGAAACCAAGCTGCACAGAAAAGAGTATGTATAAAGCTAAATACTAAACAGACTAAAATAATACACTTTATTACCATGGCCCTACAAAAGGAAGAACTGCGTGACATTCACATAGTTAAAAAAAAAAAAAGCCACAATAACTTTAAGCTCAGCCATGAACACTGTGCAATTCACACCTCACAAGAAAATCCAAATCTAAACAGCAAATCAAGAGATGAGGTTGTAAACAGTCTAGTAAGTGCAGTTAAACTCTTAAAGAAGCTAGATAAGTCTATGTAAGTTCTGAGAGAAAAAAAAAAAGTTTAAATATGTTACAGCTATATTTTAAGTACCTGATTTCTAAACAAAAGAGGAAAAAGACACACAAACACCACCACCCACCCAATATTTACCTTAGCACAATAAAGCATCCAAAGCTCATACAGTCTTTCCCGGGATGCCATTCCTTTCCCTTCCTCTTTTCGGCGATACCAGCTACTTTTGTTCAAGATCCTACCATGCTCAGTTCCCAGGTGCTCTTCTCGCAGTTTGTACTTTCATATTGCAGTTATATCATAACTCCAGAAGTAGACAAGGATGGAAATAACAGTGTCTCAGTCTCTCCTTTCCGAGTTAACAACGCAGCACAACGCAAGCAACTGCAAATCAGTGTCAAGCATGTCCGTTCTTCGCCAGCGCCGCTTCGGTTTTAATCTCTGAAAGTAAAAACGTACCCTTCAGGCCTTTGGTAGAGGAAGGAAAATACAAATCTGTACTTAAACGGCCGCAGGTCGTATTGCTTTCGCCTCAGACATTATTATCCCCTCAGAGGGAGATGACAGGATTCTCATTTTCGTGGGGTTTTTGTTTGCTTGTTTATTTGTTGTCGTTGCTGCTGGGGGGTTTGTTTTCGTTTGGTTTGTGGGGTTTTTTTTTATTTGTTTGTTGTTGTTGTTTTTTTAAGCGAGCCAGTCGCGGGGAAAGCAGCAGGGCTGCTGAGTGGGGACGCCGGAGCCCTGAAGGCTCGGGGAGGCGCCGCTATTACCGTGGCTCACCCTCCCGCCGCAGGAGGACGCCTCGGCCCAGCCGTGACAGCCACCGCCACCACCCCTCACACCCCGCCGCCGGGCTCCACAGCCGGCCCCGGAGCCCAGCGGGCCCAGACAGCGGTGTTTCCCGCCGATTTATGGCTGCCCAGGCAAAGGAGCCGTCCGCGGCCTTTCCCGACACCTACGGGGCACGAGAGAAGCCCCGCGCCGCGCCCACTCCCGGACGAGAGCGGCTGCCCCGCGTCGCCACCTACCGTGCCCTCAGCCTCCCCCAGCTCCCGTCGCGGCCTCTCCCGCAGCCTACCCAAGCCACGACGGGTGGCGACCGGGCAACGCCAGGCGGCGGAGGGGGACGGGCCTCGCCACATCGCCCGCCCCGCCCGCATTCCGGCACACGCCCCGAACCGCCACCAAGGGGCGGAGAGGCCGCAGGCGCCATCTTAGCTGCGGGAAGGGGTAGGGCTTCCTCCGCGGGCGGAGCGCCGGAAGTGGCCGGGTGCTGCGGGATGGCTGCAAGCGGGGCCGATTAGCGCTCAGCGGCACCTCCCCTGAGGAGATGCGTGTCTCTGCGGGGCGGCTGCCGTATGAGAATGCTGTTTGGCCGTGGGACAGAGCACGGCAGGTAGTCTCCGCACCGCTTTTACGAGCGATAAAGGTTATCAAGCATATGTGTGTTTTACATGCGCTCCAGAGAGGCCTGTCTGCACGAGGAGCATCGATATAAACAGTGGGACAATCCGCTACCTCTTTTAAAGCAGCCCTTATACCTCGTGTGTAGAGCTTGCATTGGGATAACAATGCTCCTAAATTAACTTAGAATTCTAAAGGAGAAATGTGAAAAGATATTATTTACCTTACTGGTGTGTCACTTTCCAAACATACCGGTGGGGCACCGACTCCCTGAGGCACAGTGCTCCAGCAGAGGACCTTCCTCCTGCTCCTTCATTCACACGATCCTACCAGCATGACTAGCCCGGGGCGTGGGCTTTTCCTCCACGTCCTGCTGCTCCGTTGCTAAGCGGAGCTGGAAATTATTGTTGTGTCCCTGCTTCGAAGTAGGGACATTTGAGGAGACCTGGGTCTTCTCAGTTTGCTGGGAGACTGACAGCCCTGCAACCTCCAGGTGCAGCCCTCTCTCCTGGCTTGAGTAATCTCGTAGAGCTTCACATGAGGAAGTATTCACTGCCGTTCGTGGTACAGGTGATTCCTTTGCAGCGGATTTCCACACTACTGCAGTGGTTTCATGCGAGGCTTGGAAAGCCCCTTGCAAAAGAATTGACTGTGATATTGCATTGCCTGCTACATAAAAAATTGCTTGGGATGGGGTCACCAAGAGCACAAGGACAGTCTGAAATCAGTCCCTGCAACATGCCTTTGCATGTTTGTCTTGCTTTTAGGAGATCAATGAAGTTTCCCTGGAGAAATTTAAGGGCTAATCTGTACTCACCATTTGTTGTATCACGTGGATCAGGAGTGTGGGAGTGGGAGAAGTTTATTTTACTGCAATATCTAAACATAGCTCCTAGTACAAATTGAGGAACACTGACAAAAATGAATCTAAAATTATTTTTAGTCATGTGATACGTGTGCTCTGGTACTTGCTGCTAGCCATAATAATCTTCCACCATGAGGCTGCAACGTAATTTTTTCCATCAAGAGAAAAACAAGAGTTCAGAGGCTGGCACTGTCACTGGGGCAGGATACGCTCTGCCTAAATCACTCTGGATCCCTGTCTGTGAACAGCCTCCAGAATGGAAGAGATGCTGCCTCTTCCCTGAAGGACTTATCTAAGGGTCTGAGTTATTGCTAGGAGCAACTCCTTTAACAGCCAACCTGCATCACCTTTGAAACCAATGCAAACCATTGCTATTTGTCCCTTCCACAGTAACATGGAAAAGGAAGCTCCTAGTAACATGGGGGGTTTTGTACAAATTTTTATCATGTCTTCTTACAGAAGTCCATACAGATAGAAGTTCAGTATTCACCATGAGTCCTTTCTCACATGCAAATATGAGCAATAATGAGAGATCAGTGAAGAAAGATGGGCTACAGCTTTATCTCCACAGGTGGCAGGATAAATAACATTGTAGGTGAATTTATATTTCAGCGTACTTACCTTCATAAAGAATCAGCTAAGGATATTGTAGTCAAAGGATGGAGGAAGATGTAAAAAGAAGTATTACCAGCTGTACGGGTACTTTAAAATCTAAGTGTTAAGGGATTGGTCCAGCTGTTAAAGTTAATTATTAAACCTTTCATCACTTTCTCTTCCATAATTTTGTACCAGTTGTTTCATGTACCTTAAATAGCCAGGGAGGTAGTGTTCATTTGTATTTAATTGTTACTTAGCTACTGTCTTGTGGTAACATCTGTTTACTACAGGGGTTGTTTCTCATAGTTTGTTCATTACTTGTGGTTTTGTACTTTATCTCTCTTCAGTACCTGTATATTAGTAACTCAGTCATCTTACTATGAACTGAACTTGTCAGTCAGCAAGTTCAGGTAGCAGAACGGATAGAGAGAAGGGTGTGGATAGGGATACTCAAAAAAGGAATGAACTGCACTGGATTGCATCTTTGAGTCCAGGGACCTCTGAAGTGGCAGGAAAAATAACACGCCTTACAATAAAGCTTTTGTTAAGATCTGTTTATTTTCTGTAGAAGCGAATGAAAATTACAAAAATCTGTATTTGACTTTCAGATATTCTCAAACTGTTGTTGGATCTTAGGCTTCTACTGAGATCATGCCCCAGGACAGCAAAAAACATGCTGTTACAGGTCTACGACAAGCCTTTTATCTGAGGGGTTTTTTTTATGTCTTACAGCTAATATATTGTTTACTAACAAGGATGATCTGAAATATGCTTAAAAATGAACCTGCCTTTCAACTCTTCCATCTTACTTTACAAACAGACCTTTGCACAGAAGCAAGAGGTAATATTTACATTCTAAGTAATAAAGTGGCCTGGGCAGCTGCATGTAAAACTCCCACTACCAAAATGCCTTCTGCTGTATGTAAAGAAATAGAATTTGTGGGTGCTAGTTTCTAGACATTGAAGCCAAATTAATTGGAGATTGCATTTGGTGTGGCTATTGAAAAGAAGCAAGCTGGCCCTTGCAAGATGCCAAGATAGGAAGGAATTTCTTTGCCCCTTGACAAGTAAGCTGGTATCTAGGGATTTTCGTTGCTTTCTTTCCAAGTGTTGGAGACTGGCCACAGCTAAAGCC
The DNA here is from genome assembly GCA_025447755.1 of Corythornis vintsioides. Lineage (NCBI taxonomy): Eukaryota > Metazoa > Chordata > Aves > Coraciiformes > Alcedinidae > Corythornis > Corythornis vintsioides. The sequence goes on from JAOEGS010018694.1 coordinate 29,928, forward strand.
AGGAGGTGATGGTTTGACTAATGGCATTAAGCCCCTCTGGCCCCTGGCTGCTCTGCTTTCATATATGCAGGGTTAAACCATTCATCAGACTTAAATTCAGGAAGGAATTTGCCCCAGGTAGCCTGGGACCATGGCGAGTGTTTTTGTCCTTTGCTGTCCTTTCAGCTTGTTTCCACAGGGGGGCTTCAACATAATGAAACCCCTGCTGTAAAAAGCCCAGGCAGTGACTTGATCTCTTCTGCTTCTTTTCTATAGCACAGGCTCCCTTACCAATGGCTTTAAGTTTGCAGCTGTGCTAGGAATGTTCTTGTGTGAAGTACATCTTAAAGACTCTTCCAGACTAAATATATAGTATGTGTTTATATACTTGAACTGCTTAGGTTCTTATAAGCTCTTAACAGCCAGTATAGATTCATGGATGGGTGTTGAGGCTCAGAACTGCCCCTCTGCTGTCACTTAGGTTAGCTGTGCTGGGGCTAGCATGTGGACACTCATATTACAGCTCGCTTTATTTTGCCGATGCTCAAAGATACCAGTTGTTACTGCACAAGATTGCATCATGAAAGCGTTCTCCTTCACCAAAACTGACTTCTCACTCAAAGTACACCGTCCCTTGCTGTCTACCATCTTACTGCCAGCAGTAAGTGAAGTCACCATACTTGCACTTCAAATCATTCTGCTTTAATTAACAAGTTGTTAAATGAATGATATCATTATGTTGCAGTGCTGAGCAGGATCTGGATCAGCAACATGGCTCCTGAAAACAATCAGGGAGAAAAAACATGGCAGCAACCAAGATTTAAGGATGTGTAGGTGGTGGTAGTCTATGGCGGTTTGTCTGAACTTAATTGCCTCTCAGCTGACAGGGTAAGGTTGTCCCAAGAATGCCTGTAATATCAACTTGGGGCCTAACTCCTTTCGCTTTAGAGAAGGATGCAAATGAGGGAAAGCAATGAAAAGGAAATAGGTTGGTAGATGTGGTATTCTTGCAGAATGTTAGCACCATGGCCTCCCAGAAGTTAGATGTTAGCTGCAGCACAGTGTCTGCTTCTGAATGGGATGTGAGACCAAGTCTGTGCCCTCTCCTGTGCCCTCCAGGACTCTGCTAGCCTAGCTCCTGACACAGAGAGGGTATAGAGACCTGAATAACGGCTAGTGTTGTAAAACTTGAAAACTGTGTTTTAAAAATTCCACAGCGCCATGTAAACAGTGCTGTTGAAGTCTGTGTGAGACTTGTTGGGGCCCATTTGCACACTGAAAGACTTGCAAACTCTAACATAATGGACATCTCTTCTGGTTTCTAATCCTAGCCCCTAGGGAGAGTTGCTATTTCTCCATGCTACAGAGGGTCAACCTGAGTTCATATCTACAAACAGTGTGAGGTCCTGGCTAAACAAAAGAGCACAGTGTAGGCCCCAAGCTAGAAGTAGGAGCAATGCAGTCGTGTGCAGAACTCTGGACTTAATAACAAATGGCAGCAGGAACTACTGGATACCAGGACGTTTTTCATCATTAAGTGAATAAGGAACCAAAAGATTTATATCTGAATAATTACAAATAGTCATTGAAATAAATTCTTATGAATAAAGGTAGTGAATACGGCAAATGTTTTCCTCTATCTTAAGTCATCTAGTGTCACAGCTGCAGGTCTGTTATGCAGTACCTCCATGACAGTACTGTGGCTGTGAACTTGCCAGTCTATTCACAGGAGTACTAGTTCTGAGAAGAACATTGTTTTTATGGGTCCCATGGACTTAGTTACTGGTGGATTTATTTTCATTATCATAAATGAAGAAAGTATTTTCTTTTTTTTTTTTTTCTTCTAAGATCTGAAATAATATTTTTCTTCTTTCTTCTGATTTGAGGCTACAGATGAAAACATAGCTTGGCAATTTAGATGCAGGTTTTCTCTAAGCTTGAGTGCTACCAGCTCATCTCCACTGACTTCAAGGGAATTACTCCTACCAATAAAGCAAGAACAGTCTTTGAAGCCCGCTGCAGGCAAGACACTTTGTGAACCTACTGGGTTTTAAATCAAAGGCTAAAAACAATGCAAAAAAAGGGAGCCTAATGCATGTAGGCTTCAAAATCCCATGACTTAATATAGTACTGATGGCACTACTCATTGACGTATAGCTTAGGGAAGTGCTGGTTAGGAAATATCCACAGTTGGTTGGCAGGATCCAATGTTACATGAATGAATGTCCCTAGTTATCATGGAGAGAATGGCAGTTATCCATGAACTCCAACATTCTGCCTCTGAAATCATTCCTCTCATAGATCTGTACCCACCTGTGCTCCTGGGGCTGTGAGGCAGACAGGATGTCAAGTGGCAGTTGTGGGTGACTACAGCTTGCTAGATAAAATACAGATGCTAGAAACACAATGGCAAATAGCCATTGCATGTGCAAGAAAGTCACTTTAACAGGAATAAATCTGACTGGGTCCTAGTTTAAAGCAGCAGTGCGGTGAGTTTTTTCTGCTCTGGTGAGAGCAGGACTGAAGTTGCTTTGGAAGAGTTAAAGCAGGGCAGGAAGCAGAAGTGCAGTTCAGCCAAGATCACCACAGTTCAACTGTACATATAGGTAAGAAATAAACTCAGTGATTTATTAAACCTGGATTGTCACAGCAGTCACATGCCCTCAGCACTACTAAATATTGGTGAAGGAAAAACTTTTTCACAATTAGGGTGACAGAGCTCTGGAACGAGCTGCCCAGGGAGGTTGTGGAGTCTCCTTCTCTGGAGACACTTAAGACCCACCTGGATCTGTTCCTGGGTGACTTAGTCTAGGTGATGCTGCTCTGGCAGGGGGGTTGGACTAGATGATCTTCTAGGTCCCTTCCAATCCCTAGCATTCTGTGATTCTGTGAAATAACTGGATAAGGCTCTGACTGGGACAGAAGGAAGGAAACTTTTTCTGATCCTATTTTTGTTGCACAGCCTTAGATGGGCAGATCCCATCAGTCTCCCAGGTCAACTTCCTTTCAGTCCATCTTGCTCCTACTCTCCTCATCTTTGACTTTTTTTCCCTCTGAAGCTTGAAAGCACACACCAGTATCTGCACTAGCATTCAGCACTTCGACCCAGAACTTGGCTTAGTTAAGTGAAGCCCAGAAGTGCACGTCAGTGAAAAAAAATAGCTGCATTATCCTATGAAGATGGAATGTATCTGGAAACTTGATGTGATGGTCTATGAAGCTTCTATTGGCCAGGAAAACTGTGAATTGTACGTGAAGGTTACAACATGGATGAACTTAATTTGTCATTAACATTGGAGGGACACATTCCAGCATCAAGGCCATTCCTGGGCCAAATCTCAAATCCTTAGCCCCGTGTAATTTCACATTTGCAGCTCCTGCCCTCTCAGTAAAACTCTTCCAGGGACTGAGTCTAGGAGAGAAAGACACAGTTCTGTTCTGGCCTGAAGTACTCAGAAAACCAATAAATCTGTTATGAGGCAAATATGCCTTTATTTGCAGCTCAAATACATGGTGATGTCTCTACAATGGAATGTGTCATGTTGCCTCTGTAGTAGTGTAGTCACCAACTTTTCTTGCCTTGAAAGAAGAAGATTGACTGGTGCATGGGAGATGTGGTTTGGTTCTGAGCTCTGTACTAAACTTCCCTGTATAGATCATGTACAGCCAGAGTGGTTTTGCAAAGATTGTTGATCTTAAGTGCTTTTATGTATATAAAATAATAGGTAAGCTATTAAAATAAAAAAATATTAAACTTCTCCCCATGCCCCAAAGCACTAACCAACCATTCATTTGGCTAAGAATCCTAACCAACTCTCTTTGGGAGTATAAGCCCCATGAAATAAACTTGATAAGTGCCCTTTCTATTACCCAAATAGCTTTATGACTGAAAGTTCCATGTATGATTTCTGTGTATCACACAACCATTTAACTTTGTGCCCATCTCATTCACTCAGTCCTAGGGTCCTAGAAATCTTCTGCAATGTAGAATATAGACAAAGGAGGGAATAATTCTCCTACAAGCTGAAGCTTTTGCCTCTTTTAATGATAGAGGAACACAACAAGACTGTTGTGTCTAACCCAAGTTAATCACTGAATACTCTAGGTCTTGTTGGGCAGCTTGATCTTAGAAGCAGTAAAATCAATTTAGAGATGCTTAGAATCAATGACATTGTTTGTTGATAACTATTACATTTTTTGGGAATGGAATACTTCAACTTTATTTTCCTGTACATCTTAGAAGTCTAAGAATATATGAAAATTACATCTCTTTCAGCAGCTGATAAACTCAAAGGGAAACTAGTCAAACAGAAAAATAAAAACCAAATGTATTTACCTGTAAATGTTTAACATTTGAAATCTTCCAAGAACACTATAGGCTTTCTTTAGGGAACTGATCAAAGAGCTAGATAATAAAACAACCACTCGAGGTTTCCTGTCTGTTAATTTGTTGGTAGACCAACAAATTATGTTTGCAAACATACTTGCCTACAAGGAGCTATGCATTTGTTAGGTTGTTTGTCAGTGCTCCATTTACTCAGCTGTTTTTATCTTTGCCGTTGTTGCCAGGGATTAGCTGTGAGACCTCAGCATTCAGGAGTCAACAGTCCTTTATATAGAAAGCACAGTGCTGCATCCACAAGAATAGGGTAAAATAGATTTTTTTGCTCAGTAAAGAGAATGTTTGGGTTTTTTTTTTTCCTTCCCTCTCGCCATTCTCATTCTCTAAACAAAATGCAATAGCATTAGTTTGTGGGGGGATCAACTTTATTGTTACTGTCAGTAAACAGAGGATCAGAGTAACAAGTCATGCAATAATTTTGTTATTTTACTGATGGACCATGTCCAGGGGAAAGTGCTAGAAAGGCAGCAACAGAATGTCTTCATGTAACTTTATTTTTAATCTCTGTTCTCTGATTACATGAGACAAAGAGTTTTTTAAGGCAGTGACTACACTGTAAACCAGTTTTCACAATAAGGAATAACACATCATGGCCCCTTCTCTAGTCTCTCAAGTTCCAAACTTCATCACCAAGCCCACTGTATTAAACTATGAAGGAACATACAGGACCCAAATGACAAGCTGGCTCCACAAAGCAAGCATGATCACAGAAAGAACAAAAGAAAAAGTGTAACACATTTTTGTTCATTCTTGCTTTTGTCCACAGAAATGCCAGCATGTAAGCTACATGGAGCTATGTAGCCATATTTCTCAATTGTACTAACTGAAATAGATACCTTGTTGGAGTATATAGGCATATGTTAATTTCTGTCTTTATTTTATTCTTGAAGACAAATGAAATATTTTGGTGCCCTGTTCCGAGCAGGCAGATAGATACTGTGCTTGAACTGCTGTGGTATTTTGCAAACCTGGCTTAGCAAGCAAAACCAAGCATGCTAACACACATATTACTTACACTGTGCAGTTCCTATGAATGCACAATGTTAGGCATTTGCAAACAAGAAGCATGCTTTTTCACACCTCTGCCTTGAGCTGAATTGTTCATGCACCATTTCTCTCTGTCTGAAGCATGGTGCACACCAGACATATACAGCTTACTTTGTGCAGTAAAGGACAGACAGGAGAGCAGAGATAGTGTCCCTTGTACTAAAGAAAGGACTAGAAGGACAAAGAATAGTTCTATTTTCCTCTCCATTGTTGTTAGGGAAAGTCTGGTGAGGATCACTATCAGGCTATTAGCAATAGGTCATATGAGCAAGAAGTAAGGGCTAAAGGCTAAATGAGATCTCTGACATTAGCAAGTGGAGATGAGAGTTCTAAGCAGTCTACCTCACTGCTGTAGAAGATGCTTTATTTTATTCAAGGACACCATTATCAGAATGTGTACTAGGCAAAACAAGATCAAAGCCTACCATTTTAGCCCAGCTGAAATTATTTAAAATTAAACATACATGAGATAAGGTTGCAGAGTGTCCTAGTAGTTCTGTGCTCTTTGTATGTCTTTCCAAAAGTCTCCAGCACCTTCCTGAACAGAAAAAAAATACCTAGGCTTCAATACCAAAATCAAAGAGGTGTGTTAAGATGTGATATCTGATACAACATGTGATATAACTGTGCTTTTTAAAAAATATATTTTATTATTGCTGTTCTTCATTATTGGACAGAATGCCTGATGGCACAGTGATGATTTGTAGACATAAAATAACTTGAATGATAGTTAATGCTACAATAGACTTTTTACAGCACAACAAGATGTTGTCCTGTTTCTAATCCACACTGGTATGCTTATTTAATTGCTTTTGCATGCAGAATAGCCTGGCAGATGAGAGAGTTGGCTCAATCTCCTCCTTCAGCAGATCACCACAACTCTGAAGTTAGTAGAGGCAGGGTGATTGCCAGAAGCTAAATAAACAACTAGTTCATGAAGTATAGATTCACTAAAATATGCTATATAAAGTTGGTGTGATTTAAGGATCTGGAAAAAAATATTTCTGCAGGAATCAGCTGGGATAAGTCTGGAAAGCTTGCTGAACTGGCTTGTTCTGATTTCCTCGGTGTCTTTCTGTCCTTTTGCTCCTCAGTCAGTACTTCACTGGATATAACTATTAATGGGACTTTTCTGTTCTACAGTACATGATGATTTAAATAACTGTTAAACATATCCAACTGCATATTGTTAACCATAGTAACTACAGAGCTGGAATCTATTAATAGATAAAACCTGTTAAACTGAGGAAAACTTAGATGAAAGAATCATACATTCACCTACACTCTCCAGGGTTAGCAATATGCAGTTGTACCTGTCCTGGTTTGAGTGAGAGCAAAACTGGTTCTGTTCAGTGATTTTGTTTTTCAGCAGAATTCTTCTAACTGCATTTTCTGAAGTTAGCAGCATTTTCTCTCAGGCTGTGTCTGCTTCTAGCAGTGATAACACCCCATGTTTAGAGTTACTACCAAGGATTGGTGTGCAGACCAAGGTCACTGCTGGCACTTGTGTACCACACTGGGGGGGTTGCAGAAATAAAAGGCCACACCTGAAGGGAGAAGCAGACAGAACAGGTGACCCCAAACTGACCAACAAGGGATTCCAGCCCATATATGTCATATTCAGTATACAGCTGAGGGATTGTGAGGGTCTCTTTCTCTCTCACTCTTTTGCTCTCTCTCTCTTGCTCTCTTTCTGCCCTCTTGGATGGCTTTGCCAGGTTTGCTCAGCTTGGCTTGGGTGCTCTTTTGGTTTATTCCTCAGAGCACCTGAGGAGGACTATGTCCATTCTGACTTTGATCCCAGTCTGTGTGTGCCTGAATCCAGTGCCAGAATTCAGCTCCTGAACACAGTTCCTATCTGCTGCAGGGCCCACTCTGGCACTCTCCCAGTGCCTGCTCCACAGTGTCAGTGGTGATGGTGACATAATTACCATAGGGGGGATGAGTTTGATACTGGTTATGTATATATTCCATTTATTATTATTTTCACTTTCATTAAAGCTGTTCTAGTTTCTTTTCTAATTGCTCTCTCTTCCTCATTCCTTTTTCTTTCCATATGGGGAGGGAATGGGGTTAATAGCACCTCTTATAGACCTAAAGAGATGCCCAGGCCCTAACCCATGACAGTACCTTTAACAGTTATCAAAATTATCATGTACTGTGAAACAGATGGTAATTGAAAATATTTTAAAAAGTATTCTCCCTCTTCCCCTGTAATGTGTGAGAAATTTTATTTCCCTCTAGGCTGCACAACTTTGTTTGTAGTACTGAAGGAAGATTCTTTCTGGAACGTGTTCACTGTGTTTGTAGCATGGGCTACAAAAAAAAAAACAAAACAACTCAGTGCAAGTCAGCCAGCCTCTGCAAAGAGATAATGTTGGCATGTACTGCACCTCAGTCAAGGAATTTTCTATATTCCCAGGGTTTCAGTAAATACTGTCATCCCCTGAAGGTAGACATTTCATACAAGATACAAGAGCCACCTAAATTATTGAGGGAGCAGATCCCAGGAAGATTAATATAGCCTGTGAGTGATGGGCCATCATCAGTGACTTCCAACGCTTTGCCTTTGAGTTCCTCTTTCTCATAGAGTTGAATCTTGTGTGAAACAGATTTCTGCAGTGGCATATGCAGCAAAAAATGTAGGAAAGATAGAAATATAACTGATTCTGGCATTACTGAACAAGATATATATATCAATATATATATATATTACATTCTTGTGTATAAGGATGGTTCTTTACAGAAACTCTTTTTCCTGAAAGCTATACAATCCAGTGGGTGCGAGCAGCTTCTGGTATAGATCTGTTCCTTTCCTTCCCCACTCTTGCCTAAATCTGTCCCATAGTAATCTTTCCTTTTTGTGAGCGTAGATTAACTTTGCTTCAATTTAAATACTTTGTCATTCAATTTATTCTGGAAACAGGGAAAGTCTCCATCTCATATGGTGTTGTTAACTTTTTGCTTACTTCTATTGTATACGGATTTTAACAAAGTCATGTTAGGAGGCAGTCGTGCTTAAAATTTTTGTTCCTTCCTGATGTGTAGTTGATGCATCTCTGAAGACTAAAAATATAGAAATCAGGTGGCTCTTATTAAATGTTTATCAGTGTATTTGAATTACTGGCTAACATAGTAAATCAGTTTGGCACAGTTGGTTCGCTTTTGCCCCTTTCAAAGTCTGTTTTAAAAATTAAAAGGGAGCGAGCTGCATTAAACTCAAGTTGCTCTCTATCTGAATCGGGAAGAATTGTTATTTAATTCTAGAGCAGAGTGCTTGAACTAAAGCACAGCTAGTAAGTTACATAAAACTGTATTCCTTTGTTTTGCAACTTTTCCTCTATTTTTTTTTTCTTGTTTGATGCAGAGCTGAAACAAACTTTTACTTGTTCTATACTGATTATAATGTTCTTGCACCTAAACCTTAAACTCAAAAGCAAACTGCTTCATGGAATATGCAAGTATGGTTATACTAATGTCTTATATCACCAGTAGGTGAGTCTTCAGATCAAAAGAAACTACTGCGCTCCAAAACCAGATTTATAATGTTATGTATTTGGGGAAACTCATTCAAACATGTAAAGACCTTGTCAACGTGATTCATCACTTCACTTGGCAAGCAGATGAACACCTTTGTAGATCTAATTTATTTAAAAGAGTTCTACATGCAGCTACATAGTTTCCACCTCCAGTGGAACAAACAAATGTTTTGTGTCTGTAAGGAGGGAGAACATGGCAAGGTTTGGGAGATGCAGGAGTGTGCAGCTTTGCTTACAAGGTTTCAGGCCAAAGAAAAGGGCTTTCAGGAGTAGTGAGAATGACAGGAGTGTCTTCTGGGGAAACAGATAAGGTGAATATGAAACCTCCAACTTCACATTCTTCCATCACAAAGCAGTTCTCCAATGTTTTTAAGTGTATCCTTATTAAATGACTGGGGCTAATGTGCACTCACCATTTCCAAACAGGTTAGATGTCAGTATGGCATAAAACCAGGCTCAGAGGAGATGGGCCTGTGGACAGCCTCCAGTCCGTTGTTTTACTTGGGGTGAGTGATTGTGATACATGGGACAACAATAGCATGTAGATCACTAGTGGATTGGTGACTGCAGAAGAGATCAAGACACTGGAATTGAAGAAGGAAGGGAACAAAACCTGCTCCTCCAGTGATGAGCCTGGGGGTGGGGGACGAAGGATGGGGGTGAAGTTGGTTGCTCAGATCGGGTGCATCTATACTAATGCACATAAACTTGCTAGTGATGAGGCTGGGGACAACCTTCAGTCTGCCATCCCACTTGAGGTGGATAGTGGTGGTATGTGTGACTACAATCACACAGGGCTCTCTGGTAGATTAGTGGCCACAGTGGTAGCCAAAAATGGTTGGATAAAAAGATTAAAAACTAATAACTCTACTCCTCTGAAATGCTTATATGCCAATGCACAAAGCATGGGGAATAAGCAGGAGGAGTTAGAGATATAAGTGAAAATATATAAGTATAATATAATTGCTATTACTGAGACGTGGTGGGATAACTCCCACAACTGGAATGTTGTTATGGATGGTTATGTTCTATTCAGAAGAGACAGACTAGCAAGGCAAGGCAGTGGTGTTGCTCTCTATGTGAAAGAGCAACTAAAATGTATCAGGTGCTATCCAGGAGGGGAGGCAGATCAGGTTGAAAGCTTATGGGTAAAAATTAAAGGACATGGAAAAGGGAATGAAACTGTTCTGGGTGTCTACTATAGACCACCAAACCAAGAAGAAAGTGCTGACGAAGCCTTCTACAATCAACTGGAAGTGGCCTCGAACACCCTCCCTGGTAGTCAGGGGTGACTTCAATCACCCTGATATTTGTTGGGAAGGCCACAAAGTCAGGTATAAACATTCCAAAAAGCTCTTGCAGTGTATAGATGACAACTTTCTGATTCAGGTCGTGGAGGAACCAATGAGGAGAGATGCACTGCTGGACCTTGTATTAACAAATAAGGAAGGACTGATTGGGGACATTAGGGTTGGGAACAGTCTTGGTGATAGTGATCGTGGTATGATAGAGTTTAGTATTATACAATGGGGAAGCAGAGCAGTAAGTAGGACTATAACCCTGGACTTCTGCAGGGCTAACTTTGAACTCTTCAGAGATCTGCTTCCAGGAATCCCATGGGCTAGTACACTGGAGGGTAAAGGAACCCAAGAAAGTTGGTTAACTTTTAAATATCACTTTCTCCAGGCCCAGGATAGATGTATTTCCTTGAGGAAAAAATTGGGGAGGCATACTAGGAGACCCATGTGGATAAGCAGGGAGCTTCTGAAGGAGCTTTCAAGGAAAAAAGAAGCATACAGTTTATGGAAAAAAGGACTTGTTAATTGGGAGAATTATAGAGGGGTAGTCAGGGCATGTAGGAAGGAAATATCTGACTTCAGTGTCATTAATTGGGATGTGAATTGTAGCACCAGGTTGCCACCATGAGTTCTGCTCTGGGGTACAATGGGCAGCTCTTAAAATGACAGAAGAAAAGTGGATGATGCCCTGTTCAGTTCCGCACTTGCTGCACAAGGCCTCAGTACCATGAATTCAGGCACAAACAAAAAATAATATCTTACTTTCCCCACTGTGGGTAGTATTGCAGTGCAGTGGTAGGTGCCAACTGTATGCATGTGACAACTGGTACTAAGTGTGGATGTATGATTAGAGGTCTCTTCGAGGTTCTGTAGAGAAAATTCATGACTGCATTTCATTCCTGAGCTCCGAACCTTGTCCATTGCTTTTTGCATAGCAAAGAGTTTGACATTATCCTGGCTAATTGGTCTGGACATAGCAAAGCCCTTTTTTTCAGCAGATTTCAGTCAAGGTAGCAGAAGGCTATCATTCACCAGTCTCACTGGGCACACATCTATAAACACCTTTCAGCTGCCTGATTTCAGCTGCCTGAAAATGTGAGAATGTGAACGGCAAACTACCTGGTCTGGTAAGCTTGATTTTTGTGTACAGACACCAGGCAGCCAACAGGGGAGGGAGTAGTGAAGGGGCAGGTAATTGCACAGTGAAAATTAAACACTGTTTTTATGCTTATTAGCATAGAAAGATTTCTGTTGCTTACTCCTCTTAACTCCACCAGCCTTATCTATAAAAACCAGGAAGTATTAGCCAATGAAAAGCGAAGACTGAAGCAGTACTCCATTAGCAAAGACAGCACAAGAATAACACAGTAATCACCTATTTGTTAAAGTCCTACTGTTTATTTTATTGCAGGTCAGTGAACAAAAAGCAGTCATGAGATCTTAATCTCTAGCTGTTTAATCTTAACCACCCCCTCACCATTGTTCTCCTACTAATGTGCTCAGCAGCAATATCCCCTCCTCCCCTCCTGTAATGACCTCATTTAAAAGTACAGTTTCTCTCTGCTTTCACTTTCAAGGGGTCAGACTGATGTCGTTTGAGCTGAAATGAAATTTGTTCAAGTCTTTGCACCAGGTACTCCTTACTGCTATATTGAATTTGTTTGCCTAAGCTTAAGGCCTAAGCTGTGCTCCAAGAGTTATTGTTAATGAAAACAGTAGACTTAATCTCTTTAATTAGGCTTTGCACAATAAATTACCCTTAGTTTCCAAATTCAGCAAAGCATCTCTGTTACTTTCTCATAGAGTGGGAATGATCTTAAGCCCATCATTAAAATTAAGCAGCATTGTTGGCTGAAATAGAAACTGGACATCCTCATAATAATGGCTGATCTTCCTCTTCAGAAAATTTTGTAACTTTGCTACCTCATGACCATCAAGAAATTATTCATGTGTCCACTAGGGACATGATCTAGGCAAGTGTACATGAGATGAACTGAAAGACTGTTTCGGTTTTTTTCTTTGCTTGCATAACATCAGAATATAAGTCAAAGCTAAAAAAAAATCCAAATCCACTAAACCAATCCTCCCCCTAAAAAATAACCAACACCATGGGAAACCATGTGAGTAGCTGGAAAACTTCCAAGGAAACCTCAGTTCTCTGCAGTGTATGGTGTTCACTTAAAATGGAGATTTCTAAAATAGCCTGGGTTGGAAATTCCTCAAGGAAAGGATTCCTGCCAGTAAGAAGCATGACAGTAAAATATACACAGTGTGATGTTCAGTGCAAAAGTAGTGGCAAATTATCCACTCATTTATCCCAGGAGTAAAGGGGAAGATCCTGCCTTTGAACTAATATGTTGTGAAATGTCCCTACATGCTATCTAGCGGAATTTCTTTTTCTTGACATGGGAAAATGAGGGCCAGAGTTGTTCTGATGAATGTAACGGTGAGCTGGAGGGAGCGTTAGCCCTTTCTGGACACCAGGTGGCAGGCTGTCATTAATATTGCCACAAAGCACGACAGGTTAAAAAAAAAAAATAAAAAATATTCAGTGCGCCAGAAACACTGCAAATTACATGTCAATCCTCTACTGTGGTCTGCTTACAATTCCACAGCAACTTTTAATGGTAGCTTGTGAAATATCAATGAAGTCTGTGCTACTGAAAATAAAATCTATATATTCCAGCACAAATTCACTTTTGTTAAATAGCTGAGCTATACAGAATACTGTGAATTGAGTAGTGAATTAAAGATTATAATACCTCCTTTTTTTTTTAAAGGGCAATTACATTTATAGGACTAAAGATATGTTGCTAGAGAAACTTGGTCCGAACACAGGCCAGCCCCTTGTGAAGCAGTTTGTATCTCCTCAGAACTGCACAGCCCCTTCCCCCCTCTACATCAGTGTCAATCAGCACACTGGTGGGAACATTCCCCGTAAAGCACTATGCCAAAGGTGCAGTGTTGGGTTACAGCTGGATGTGGTTGTGAGTAGCTGGACTACTCTTTTTTTGCCTCTCCCTGATGTACTGTAAGGTAGAGAAGGAGGTGAATAGAGAGAAGGCTGGAGCTAGTTTGTTATTACTAATGGAGCAAAAGGGGCAAATGACTTGAGCTTAAAATGTAGAATATTTTTTTAAAGGCACAAATATTATAGGATCCAAATGCATGGTGCCTTTGTGTACAGTAGTCCTCTAACAGACCACTGCTGGTCTAACAGTAGTGATTGCTTTACAAAGAATGATGACCCTTCCTTTATTAGTATGAGAGAGATGAAACAGTAGCTATATTAATAGACCCACACACAATATGATCTGCGAGCAATTAAGAAGTGTGCTGTACTCTGCTCCATAACACAGTTTCATTACTAGTAATGATATAAACAACCTGTGCTACTGGCTCTCATCCCCCTATTCTCTTATACATGAACACAAAAAATTACACACTACCTGTGGCAGCTCTTGGAACAGGCCTCAGTATCTGGGCTGGAAGCCTCTCTGACTTCAGGTGTCTATGAGGAGGAATTTCCTCTTGATGTTACTGTCCCCTTCTTGACTCTGCCACTCAGTTTGTGTGCCAAAGAAATTCAGCTGTGGCTTCACACAGGACTGCAGCTTTCTCCTGTTGCATAGAAACAATGCTGCTGAGCTGAGAGAAATAAAGAAAAACAACAACAAACACAAGGAAGAGGTTAAACCTGCACCTTCAGGTTGAGTTATCAGTTTCAAGCTAAGTGATCCTTTTACACATCTAGGCATTAAGTTTCACTTCTAAGTGGCTAGATGGAATCATAGAAGACTTGCTAACAAGGGAGGTAAAGACTATTCACTGGGTTTTCTGATGGCTCTAATTGCCTGTAAAAGAAACTATCAGCTTCCACTGTTCCAGCATTTCACCATATGGAATGGTGAAAAACTAGACCTGTTACCTCCCAAGAGCCCATCTAGGGTTCCACTTGAAGTGTTTGTGGCATATAGTGAGGATCACAGAATCACAGAATTGTTAAGGCTGGAATAGACCTCTGAGATCATCAAGACCTATCACCACAACACCTAGTTAGACCATGTCACTAAGTGCCTCATCCATCCAGTGTTTCCTTTAACACCTCCAGGGGTAAGTCCATTCCAGCACCTAATGACCCTTTCTGTGCTTCCTAATGTCCAACCTAAACCTTCCCATTCTTTCAGGCCATGCCCTCTCCTGTCACTAGTTGCCTGGGAGAAGAGCTCAACCCCCACTTGACTACAATTTCCTTTAAGGTAGTTGTAGAGAGTAACTGATGTCCTCTGAGTCTCTCCAGGCTGAACAGCCCCAACTCCTTCAGCCTCCCCTCATAATATTGTCCCTCCAGTCCCTTCACCAGCCTTATCACTCTCTTCTGGACCCGTTCCAGCACCTTAATGTCCTTGAAGAACAGGGCCCAGAACTGCACACAGTACTCAAGGTGAGGCCTTACCAGTGCCAAGAGGGAGAATTACATCCCTAGACCTGCTGGCCACGCTATCCCTGATACAAGCCAAGATCCTATTGGCCTTCTGTGCCACTTGGGCACTCTGCTGACTCATCTTCAGCTGGTTGTCAACCAGTACTCTCAGGTCCTTCTCTGTCTGTCCATTCTCCAGCCACTCATCCCCCCGTCTGTAGCGCTGCATGGGGTTATTGTGGCTGAAGTGCAGGACCCGGCACTTCGTCCTGTTGAACCTCATACCACTGACTTCAGCCCACCGACCCAGCCTCTCCAGGTCCCTCTGGAGGACCTGCTCCTTGTTTGTTCATCAATGTTATGTTTTGGCTTATAGTATTAGGAGAAATTCTAACAGCCAAGAAATTCCCACAGGACTTAGTAAAACCTGCTGCTGTCATTCCAATAGATTCAAGGCACATGTTGCACAGGGTTGATGTTGGTAACCACTGCATAGCCTCAAAGTGAGGGCGGTGAGAGCACGACGGCTGAGAAGCCAGCATTTCCCCCTGAGGTCAGCGCGCTCCCCCTTCAACTACAGCGGCCACGCCCAGCCCAGCCGCACACAACGGCTCAAAATGGCGACGCGGCCTGAGGGAGTGGGCATGTAACGTTCCCCACCCCGCAGCAACCAGCACTAGGGATGGAAGGTTCGTGTGCGCACCGTCTCGTACCTTCTTTCCCCAGCGGAGCCAAGGCTAAACGAAAACGGCCGTTCCCCGGCGGAGCGGAGGCCAAAAGAAAACGGTCATTCCCCGGCCGCCGTTACACGAAACGGGGCGGGGCGGCGGGAGGCGGGCTAACTGCCGTCCTGGTTGGATTCAAAAGTCTCCCGGCAAGTAAGGCTCTCTCTTCACGCTTCCTTCCTCTACGGTCGTGGCGTGGGGTGGCCGCCCGTCGCCCCGCACCAGGTGAGGCGAGCCGAAGAGAGGGGTCTACTCCCCGCGGCGCGAAGGAGGCGCTGGAGGGGTTGTTAACGGCCCCGGGTGGTCGCCGAGACCGGGAGCAGATCGGGGCGGGCTGTGGCGCGGCCCTGACCCTGCGGGAGGGTGCGCTTCTAGGGGGGAGCCTAAGTCCGGGCCGTAAGTACTTGCTGAAGAGAAGAACACGGGTGCGAACCCTGCTTGGTGTTGCTCTTTCCAGCTATGGCGTCTTGGGAGTCTTTGGAAACGTCCTTCAGCCTGAGTGGTGTAAGAGAGCGGATGCGGGAGAAGAAAAAGGGTCCCTTAAAGACTGCAAAATTGAATGCCTCGCTTGCATCAAAAATCAAAACGAAGATAATTAGTGAGTGTATTTTACCTTACAGCATGTACAGAGGCTGGCAGCTATGTCAGCTTTTAACCGTGCCTTTGGCAGGGGCTGTGGTGGTGATGGGCTGTGGTCTCTTACCCAGAGCTTACACTGAACAGCTGCTTCTCTACCTGCGGGTTTCCAGTGAATTTGGTACCCTGCAAATCGGCATCAAGTGCCACTTGGGGTGCTCAAGGTATCAGTGACTGGCAGGTTTAACACAGAATTTATGGAGCAGTGGCTGAGGGCATCACAGGCTGCTTGGCAGCATCTCATATGGTATTGAGACAGCTATGTCTGGGTAACCAAGTCCTCAGTGTCCAGCAAAAAAATGAAGTGTGGAAAGTATTTTAGTGTATATGCAATCCTGTGCAGAAGCTAACCCATCTGTGATTTGTTTTAATGGGGGAAATAATGCAAAGTAAGAGATAATTTGTATTACCATGAAAAAGTTAGATATTTCTATTACTTTGTTTTGAAACTGGAGAAACATGGATCTAAATCTACTCAAGGGCTCCTACACAGGAGAGTAGGTTTTCCTCCTTGGATGGAGATGAGGACTCAGAGCTATAGGTGACATATCTAAAGTAAGAAATCTTTTGTAAATGACTGAGATATTTTGTAAATTCAGCACCTGAACACACCATCATTCATTAAGAACTGAAGCAGTAGGTCACTGACTGAGCATGACCACTGAGAATGGAGAGGGTGCAGGGTATTCTGGCAAGTTTTTCCTGTTTTTCTCTGGAGACTGCTGTTCCTGGAAGGAATTGCACTACTGACTTTGTGTGAGGACTGTTGAGTTTTAGAGATCTGAGCCAAGGGACACTGTTTTCGAAAGAGGAAATGTGATGAGGGAAGAGACATGGATGTGACCTTGATGCTGATTCTGTACAATACTTCTCTATCCCTTACAGACAATTCCTCCACTATTAAAGTCTCCCTAAAGCACAACAATAAAGCGCTGGCCCTGGCCCTCAATGCAGAGAAAGCCAATGCTCAGCGGCTCACCCAGGAGAAGACTGTTTTACAGAAGGAGGTGGAGCAGTGTCACTTCCAGAATGCTGTGCTGCGGCACAAGCTCTCCTTCCTGGTATGGCACTAACAGTGTGGCTGGCATGGGGAGGGCTGGTGGGCAAGGTATGTGGCACTAGCATCTCCTCAACCTTGGGAGGAGTGAGCTGTCACTGCCCATACTCTATGCAGATGAAAAATCATAGAATCACTGAATGGTTTGTATTGGAAGGAAACTTTAAAGATCATTTAGTCCACCCCTCCTACATGGAGTAGAGACATCTTTAATGAGATCAGATTGCTCAGAACTCTGTCCAACTTGACCCTGAATGTTTCTAGGGTTGGAACATCTACCACCTCTCTGGACAACCTGTTCCAGTGTTTCACCACCCTCATTGTAAAACATTTCTTCCTTATTCACAGATATTAGGGGTTGGAAGGGATCTAGAAGATCATCTAGTCCAACCCCCCCGCCAGAGCAGGATCACCTAGACCAAGTCACCGAGGAACAGATCCAGGCGGGTCTTAAGTGTCTCCAGAGATGGAGACTCCACAACCTCCCTGGGCAGCCTGTTCCAGAG
>JAOEGS010018695.1:6750-24772 GCA_025447755.1 Corythornis vintsioides
ATTAATTAATAGATAATAACATATAATACCTAATTAATTAGGTATTATATATACCTATATAATATTATATAGGTATAATATTATAGCAAACATAGGAAGAGCAGCCATATCTTCTTTTTAAAAGGTAGGTACATCAATTACCATAATTTCATTCAGAATTTGTCTAGCTTCAGGCTTCAAACAATGCATCTTATTGCTTTACAGAAGGTAACTGTCAGGCTGTTGTTGCCCAGATAAATATCTGTGGTCAGTGGTCAAGTGACCTATTAGTTTTCTCTCAAAACAACAACAACCTAGAATGAGTTTATTGAAGTATTCATTGTATGATACATTTCTCAGACCTTCCTGTAAAGTCATCTTTCTCTGATCATGTTTTAAGATTCAGGCACATACTACCATAAAAGACTCTGACTCTCTCTGCCGGATATTCACCTACTTTTACAGCTAAATATGTTTCATATGCTTCTCTTTTTTTTTTTTTTTTCCATCTGTGACTTGCAAAGTGTTCTACAAAAGAAATAAAGAGCTCATCTTTTCTCTTAGGCCTGTCATCACATTGGAAGTCAATCTTAAATTAGTTATCTCACACTATCTTTAGGTCTTCTCACTATTACTGACTTTTTTTTAACTTCTCATTGATTCTGAATGGGAAGCCTATTTCATTTCTGAAATTCAGGAATAAATTGAAAGTAAAAATACATGCAGAATGCTATTGTTGGAAAAATTTCCTTTTAATATTTATCAGAAGAACAACAGAGAGGTAAAAATGTCACTTTTGTTGTATTGCTTTATGCTGATTCTCATTTATATATGGGAATCTTTCATGTATGGATCTCACCCTTTAAATTTTCATTTGACCTGAAGGAAACCAATGATGCTCTTTTAACTTTTTTTTTTTTTAATAGTCTGTTTTGCAAGAAATATCACAGAGGACACAATCTTAAAAAAATATAAATAAATACCAAATTTCTGTCAGTAGATATAAATTCAAGTCCATTCACCTTGTAGGTCTAGCCTTGATGTAAGGAGGATTGTCCCCTCTTCATGCACACTGTGCAGGGCACCCCAGCTGCCCTCTTTCTCAAGGTCCTGGGATCACTAGGCAGTCATACATTTCCTTCTAAAATTGTGTAATAGATACAGGCTTGGCTACAGCTCTGCTTCCAAAAGGAGATATTCCTTCCATCCTTCCACTCCAGCATAGCATCCTAAAGGTAAAACACAGAAGATGTATTGCCTTATGGCTAGGTGAGTGTGGACAATCTTCACCACTTCTTTGACTATGATACTGAGCTACCAACAGCATCATATGGACAAAGATTCAGGAATAAATGTCTTTACTGAGATAATATCACAGAAATTTATCTTAAATTAAGCAAATAAAAAACCATCATAGAACACGTAGAATATTTGGGGGGTTTATTTTACTAATCTATTTACAGAAAAGAACTGTAGCTAAATGTTTCTTTTTTTTGGGGGGGGGTGAGGGAATGTAGTATAAAACAATCAGGTAATTTTATACAAGACGTAATTACACACAAGAGATAATTACACACAACACAAAGTCCCTTTGCAGTACAATAATCTATGTTAACAGTTGTATTTTGAGTGCTACACAAGGTTTCTAATGCTTCCTAGAGAGTAACCAGCTATTTCTTGTATTTTTGTTAGAGTTAAAATTGGAATACTGGTAGAGATACTAGAAAGGGATTACAAAATGAAGTTTTTTATCTGAAGGATGTATTGGATCTGACTAAGATGGAGTCAGTTTTCCCCATAGTAGCCCTCCCAGTGCTGTGCTTTGCACTGGACCTGGAAAGCTACTGGTAACACCTCCATGTTGTGACTGCTGCTGGGCAGGGCTCACACAGCAGCAAGGCTGTTTTTCAACATACCTCTGCAGTGGGATGGGATGGACAAGATCTTGGAAGGAGTCAAAACCAGGAAGTCTGATCCAAACTGACCAAAGGGCTATTCCATACCATATGACATCATCTCAACAATAAGAGCTAGGAAAAGAAAGGGGAGACATGCCATAGGACTTGGACATCCACTTGTCCTCTGGAGCTATGCTATGTGTTCAGAGCCCTGCTTCCTGGGAAAGGGGCCAGACATTGCTTGCTAATGGGAAATGGAGAATAAATCTTTGTTTTCTTTTGCTTCTGTGCTCGTGGCATTGCTTCACTTTTCATTAAACTGCTTTCGTCTTAATCTACAAGTTATATCTTATTTTCACCCCTTTGTTACAGCTTTGTTATAGTGTGAATAGTAGATCCAAATAGTAGATATAGTGTGAAGCAGAGATACTTCCCAACTACATCCACAAATGATTTACAGACATCACATTACATCTAGGAGTGAATCAAACACATAATGCCTTATGAAAAAATAAGTCTAACACCACTAAGATATGACTTTCATAGTGAGCAGTTAATGAAAATTCCTTCTATTATACTTGTTACTGTCCATAGGCAACCTTAGGTTTATTTTTAACAATGGAATATTCCAAGAAAAAGTCATTGTGGACACAGAGATAAGATTTAGATCACAGATTATAGCTGAAGATCTTGCTGAAATGAGTCATTGTAAGAAAACCTAGCTGTGTTTCTAAATCTCATTGAACACAACTCAGACTGTGATGTCTAACAAGGATTCAGATAGCTCCTGAATGTGAAGAAAACACAAACTGCTTGAAGTAATTTTTTTACTTCTATGCTGATTCTAGCACAGCTGAGCTGCCATTCAAGGTCTGGTTCCTAATTTAGATTTTCACACATAGCAGTAATTACACTGATAAAGGGAGTACCAATTGTTGTCTACTACAATAATTTATAGCTCATTTGGACCTATTATGTCCTGCTGTACACTGGGGATGAAGTAGAGTCAGGCTCTGAAGATCATTGTCTGTGGTTTCATAAGGAGCAGAGAGATGCTTCTGCTCCTCCTTTGGGAGTGCAGGGAGTCAAAAAGGTCCATTTGCAACTGCTCTTTGCAACAATGGGATAATAACACAATAGAGTGGAATACACAGTATGGCAAGAAGGAAAGACCTACTGTACTTTTTGCCTTTGGAGAAAGTAATCCCTATTCAAATATTTTCCAAATTGTTATCTAAATATTATCTGCCACCAACAACATTGTGACATAGACTCAAAATATCAGGAATGGATGCTACTGTGCCTGTAGAAATGATATTTCAAAATATTCTAATGTGTGCATTTTATTGCCTTGTTTTAAAATAATTTAAGATATAATACAAATCAGAAGATGTCATGTATAATTCAGCATGCAAAAGAATTTAATATCAATATTGAAATCAGAGTTGTTACCCTTCCCACAGAGAGCCTGAAAAACTGTAGATTGTGAGGAACAGCCAATTTAAGTGAACTTTTATTGTGTATTCTCCCAAACACATACATTTGCTTTCTCCCAAGATGGCTTAATTGCTTTTCCCTAAATTTCTCTGCATTCAAAAGTATAAGGCTAAGCATAGAAAATAGTAGCCAGAAAAAGACTTTGGGATTTTCTTAGAACACAATGAAAAGTAGCAAACTATGCTAGGAGAAAGGTCCTTCTCTAGCTTGGAAAGCCACTGCAGTTTCAGTTTGTATTGGCTGCTGTGTACCAGTAATAATCATATCGTTAATTATGTTAATTCTAATGCTTATAGTCGCAGGTGTAATAAGATCACAGTACTTGCTTCCTCCTTATTAGCTACTTCGGTGAAAAGCTTGGGCCTCAGGCAAGACCTCTTTAAATGTGAAGCATACCATTCATGTGCTAGGTAATTAAGGTGCTCTGTCTTTATGAGAGCACCAGGGCATATTTTGTCTAATACTAATTTTAGAAATCCATCCTGACATACAGAGTTTCTCAAGGGCTCCATCCTAAACCCATGAAGAGGAACAAATCGAAAGAAACAGAAATATCTGAATCACCTTATGGATCAAAATTCAAATCCTACTCACCAAGCTCTAAAAGGGCCCTGCAAGAAAATGTTGCAAAGTTCAAAGACCTTTAAGAAGTCAAGTTTAAGGTTAATTTGGTGCCACACAAGTCTCATTCTTATAAAAAATAATTAAAGATGGGCTTCAAGCATGAGGTTTAATAACACTTCTGCATAATTTTAGTTAGCATTAACAAGGATAATGAGATATCCTTCATACCAACAAGCCTGTCAAATTGTGTTTCATTCCTGGCCTCAGTTACTTCCCCTGGCCATAATTTACACTGCATAAATCCATGGTGTAGATATAAAAGTCTGATTTCAGGAGGATAGACCCTTCCTTGAATTTTCTCATTTCCAAGATAGGGTATATATTCTCATCACCTAAATCTGTATTTTCATTCCTTATTGATCCTTCTAACTGCTCCCTTCATCTTCTCTGCTTATTGGATTTGTAATTAATTAATCACTAATATTCTTCATTCCCCTGCTTATGGAGACATTTGGATGAACTGATAATTTGACATTGCATGGAGACTATATTTAGGTGTCCACAACTACTTCATAAACTATTTAGAATCTCAGTCACCTATTTTGACAACACAGCACTGAAAGCTGTTTCTTGTCTCATTTTCTCTCATAGCATAACTGTAACTTTCAAAGGAGGCAAGATATTGGATGTAGTATTCATTATCACATTATAATTACAGGCTAATACATTCTTTGAATTATTTGTTTTCTCATAATGACAGATAGCAAAATATTGATTGCAATTCTACTCAGCATGCAGGAACAACTATATGAAAAAGGTGTGTTTTTCATCACCTAATAATGGCACATATCAAAAAGAAAAGCTCAGTATTGATACCTGTTCTCTATATACATCTGGCTAATCTTTTATAATCCTTTTTTGGTTTAATTTTCTAGCTAAGTGGCTCTGAGATATTAAGCTGGGGCATGAAAATTGTGGAAATTTATCTGAGAAGAAATATTTAATTTTAGGCTGTTACTGCATTTTATACTGTACCACAAAACAAACAAAAGCCACAACAAGAACAATCCCTACATTTTCTCTGAAGACATATAAAAGGCATAGGAAACTAGTCAGATTTCTGTTCAAAACTGTGGACTACAAGAGCAAGACCTCTCTGCTGCTTCTCAGTGGGGGAATTTGGGGACTCTGGCTCTTACTGCAACTTTCCTTCTCATTGACAAATCCAAAAATGTTTGTAAATTTTCCCACTTTGGTGCATAGAGGGCATAGTGTTTGAAGACTACCAGTCTGTGCTGATGGACAACTTAGTGTTTCTTTCTAGCCCAAATTCCTTTTTCACATTAACTTTGGAGAAACTGGAAACGTATTACAAAGTTCTATTCCCACTTAAGGTGTTGATTCCCATCGTGCATATTTTGTGTTACAGGGCTGTCACTACATATTCTGCATTAGCTTTTTCCTTTGGATCAAGATCACTCATTGGAGTGGCCCAATCAATGTCACTTCTCATTCCTGGTCCCACATTGTGGATGGATGCAGAGCACCCAGAATAGACCCCTTTTTATCAAAACCAGCTTTCAGTGCAAGAATGTGATTGCAAATTTTCTTGACAATGAGTGAATATAGGGAAAAAATATTGCTGTTAATCCTCCATATAATTATCTTTAGAATTCCTAGTTTTGTGTCTTGTAGTTCCTCTCTGTCTACATTGCAAGCAGATTATTTCAAAAAAAGATTTAGTGAGTTTGGGGGATAGAAAGATAAGGACACTGATCAGGCTGCAGTCTAAAAAGTCCCTTAATATTCTATAGACACCTAATATACACACTGAATAAAAGTAGTGAAAACATGACCTTGCATTAGGAAGTCTTTCAGGTCACTGAAACCCACTCAGAGGAAAATGATGTAAAGACTGTTTTTCATTTACTCATAAGGGCACAACTGGGCTAATAATAACATAATGTGATTAGTAGGGTGGTTTGCTATAGACATAATTCAGTACTCACTGCTGGATGGCTGCCCAACTTTTGAAGGATTTCATTAACAAGGACACCATTGTTGTCCCACTGTTACAGTGATGCTTCAAACCAGAGTTTGAAAGAGGTCTTTTTAGGACCCTGTAAAGGTCATTGCAGATTGGTTTCTATAACTTCTTTGCTCAAATAAAATAGTCTAAGAATTGTGATAAATGAGATTTTCTAGGCTAAATACCTCACTGATCTCCCTTTCCTATAGGATGTCTTTGATCCTCATGCGTGCAGAACCTGACCATCTGAGACAGAGATGGAATATATTCAACAATATCCCTAAAGGGGCAAAGAAGGAAACTTTTTATTTTTCATTTTTATTCCAAACTGTTGTCTTGAAATGATTCATTCATCATTTGATTCTGATTCAATCTAGACCAGACTACTTGCTTAATACAGAGTCAATTAGAAGTGGAGTATTTTCTGACCTTAGCCATAAAATCTATATATTCAAAGACCCATAAATAAAAATAGTGAGGGTGATCTGATTCATTAGTTTTACTTTCCTTTTGTAACAGAATTAAATTTCAAAACAAAGTATCTGATTTATTTTGAGTTAATATTTGCTTGCCACAGGAAATGTCACTTTTTATATTTTATCCCTGCTCTCCACTTGTAATTACCTGGGATCTAACTCTTGTGCATCAAATTATGATAATGAAAATACATTCAACTGACAAATCATGGACATAGCTAGTATTAGTATCAACACTGATTAAATGCTGCAGTCTATTTCCAGGAATTGATACTTACACATATCTTGTCATTTAGGCTTGGTATAACTTGGTAATATTTTAATTGTATTAAACAAAAGATAAATTAAGAACCTCAAAAGAAAGTATTAATTGTACATAACTACCTGGAGCAGTACAGGGACACTTCTTGCATGTTTTAACAGTCCTCTCTAAAATTATAATTTTAATATATTATTAATACCAAATTATGTCTATTGGATGAATGAACTGATGGAAGTTGCTTCTAGTACCAGCTGCTGTTGTTCATAAATTAATTCCCTAATAAATTTGTTGGTTGGTCATACATGCAAAACTATTTGAAATGGGGAAAAAAAACCCTCCAAACTAAACAAACAACTATTTAATGTTGGGGGAAAAAAATAAATTTAGAAAATTGCTGTTTTCTAAGCACAGACCTAAAAATTAGCATTCTCTCTGCAAAATAAAATCAAACCAGCTACCCGATGAAGCAGCAGGAGAAAAACTCTGTCCTCACTGATATCCCCTTAGGTCTTGAGGTTTTTTTGTCACTGAACATGTAAAGTGTGTGACAATGGTAGTCCTGAAGACTGTCTAAGAACTCTATAATGAGTATCAAAAGAGGAGGTGCTGGAACAAATTGAAAAATTAAATGCTGACTAGTCACTAGGACTGGAAAATCTTAAATTAAGAGTTCTGAAGAAATTTAAGAATGAAATAGATGAGCTGCTGGCAAGAATATATATTGTGTCAGAGTCAAATGCTCTATATAATGTCTGAAACTCAGCAAGTGTTTTGCCCAGCTTTAATATAGCTACAACAGTTAAGTTTGGCATTTGCTATTCTCATAACCTAGCTTCTGTTCCAGAGTGAAAACTGTGTGAAATGACAATAAAAGATACACTTAAGAAATGCCTCAAGGAGTAAAATTTAGGCATACAACTACAATGTCTTCCATAAGGAAGAAGAAAGGCTGTTCTTCACTTTTGGTTCAGAATTTGTGAGTGTGACAAAAGAACAGAGGATGAAGAAGTGAGCAATATATTTTAGTTGGATTTTCTAAAAGCTTTTTGACAAATTTTCTCAAAAGATATTATTAAGGAAATCAAGATGTAAAATACTGTCAAAGATCAAAAGTGGCTAAGAAAAAAACCCCAAACATTTACAAACAAATTATGGCTTTCAAGAAGGGATCCCTCAGTAAATTTGTAGATGACACAAAGTTGAGTGGGAGTGTTGATCTGCTTGAGTGTAGGAAGGCTCTGCAGAGTGATCTGTACAGGTTGGATCAATAGGCCAAGTTGAAGTGGATGAGGTTTAATAAGGCCATTGGGTCCTGTACTTTGGTCACAACAACCCCAGGCAAAGCTACAGGCTTGGGGATGAGTGGCTGGAGAGCTGCCTGACAGAAAAGGCTCTGGGGGTAGTGGTGGACAGCCAGCTGAACATCAGCCAGCAGAGTGACCAGCCAAGGAGGCCAACAGTGTCCTGGCCTGCATCAGAACGGTGTGTCCAGCAGGTGTTGACAAGTGATCATGCTTGAGCACTGGGTTCAGTTTTGGGCACCACAGTGCAAGACAGACATTGAGGTGCATGGTCTTCTGCCTTTCTTTTTTTGTATTTCATTTTTCATGCATCTTAATGAATGCTTCTCTTAAAGGATATTTTGAATGCTAGAAAAAAAAAAAGTCATAGTCAGACGTGGGGTCTTGACTCAACTGTAGTTTACACAGACCCTTTCTGCATGATTTAGTGTAAGCAGCAAGTGCAGTATGGTTTAGAATAAGACAGATTCTGCTCCTGTGGTGGTGAAGCTACAAAGTATTCATAGGAACAGTGAACTAACCCTTTCCTTAGACAGACAGGGATGTTTGTATGAAGCCCTTAACAGATACAAAAACCTTTCTTTTAGTTCTTTTTGTGTTAGGGCACACACCAGCAACAGGTCAATGACAAATGACAGGTATAACAACAAGATGAGATTGGGTACTTATTTGTAAAGCAGGGATGAAGGTGTGGATGCCTGAAGGATTTGTGGCAGGCCCTATATATACTAAAGAGAGTATAAAAGAAAAATGCAGACAAGCAAAAGAAATGGTGCATCAAAAAACAAGTGGACCTGGAGTGGGGTGAATGTCCCAACTCTTATATTTTACTGCCACCCTGTAAATCCTCACTGAGGCAATAGATGAAAACAGTCAGTGTTTTCCATTCCCTGACAATGAATTCTTCACCCCTTGCTCCTAGGGAATGGCACCCTACTGGCACAGGAGCTGTAATTTTCACCAACAGAGGTAAATTGATCCCTGCAACTTGCCCTTTATATACTATATATGATTTACTTAGGTTTTACTAACTAGAATAGCAGTTATTAGAGCTTGATAATGTTCACTTCCAAAAACAGAACATCTCACAGCAGTGAAGCTGTTGAAACACAGATCTACAAACATTTCCTCTCTTAAGCTTTACTCTGCTGTTAATATTTTGACCAGAGAGACTGTTTCTTTAAAATTTAGGAAATAGTTGATGGTCTCAGCAGTCTAATTACAAAGGTGTGTGAAGTAACAACAAAATATGTGGTTTTCCCTGTGGCTTCTAGGTACAATGTGGCATTTTACCTTTCAAAAGATGACCAGGAACTTACATTTTTCACAAAGATAATTTCTATTCCAATCTGCACCTCCCTAACTCCACAGTTTTAATTAGCTTTCCATGTGCAGAATATAGACTTTTCTTCTTACCCTGACAAGCCTGGACTATGAACAGCCTCCTTCATTAACGTCAGTTGCCATTCAGGGCTACAGGTGACACTGATTAATTGTCCAATTAGTTTAATTATAAGGAGGGAAAGATATGCAAAGCAACAAATGTATCAGGAATATTTAATGTACAGTAGGCATGTAGCCAAATGAGAATATAAAGAGTTTTGCAGACTCAGTGAAAGCAGAGATGTCTCTTTTTTTTTTCAGGTTTTTTTTTCTTTTTTTTTTTCATTATTCAGAAAGTACAAAAGAAGCTACCACCTTTGCAGCCACTTTAGAATAGTTTTGGGAAAATGTTTTTAAGAATTGTTCATTTGTGGAAAATCTCAACACAATAATACAAAGAGTACATTTTTAAATTATTTTTGAGCTAAAAGCTATGATAGAGATGCCTAATTTTCGTACTTATCTACTTTTTTTTTTTTTCTTAAAATTTCAGTGATCTTTAAAAGATTGTGGAGTTCCTTTAGTAACACTGCAGGAAATAGAGAATCTGCGATTTTCTCTATTTTGTTGATAATTATAAACAGGAGGTAGTCACAGCTCAGAGACTTGTTCATGTCATGTGCTAGATTTTTTCAAACTTTGATGGAAAAAACAAAGCTATTATCCATGGTAAGAAAATGCCACCTAAGACAAATTTAAAATTCTTCCAATTAACTCAAGTAATTAGAAATAATTGGAAAATCTCCAGTGAACTTCTCACACTCAATCTAAACTGAAAAATAAGCACAGAAGCTAGTGGTGCTCAAAAAGGTGTAAAGAAACAGAACCGACAGTGCCCACTGATGACAAGACCATACAGATGTGTTCCTGGCCCTATCTGCTAAGCAGAGAAGAGAACTCTACACATCCCCATATGGCACAGCAATGACTGCAGTACCATATGTTTACACTGCTAAACATTTAACACACCATTTTTTTAAAGCAACACACTGTGCACTATACATCATCAGGGTTGAGTCTTGTGCAACTTATGCAGAACGTACTGCTCAGTAGGGAATACAGAATAATAACAACGTGGGCAGTGACACAGATGAGAGTTTGTATGGTACAACCTTCTGGTAGCTTCAATGAGCAGAAAAGTGAAAAAGCTGTGACCCGACCTGTCATCTTTGCTTCAGCTGGAAACTGCATCAGCAGGCAGTGTCACAGCACTTGCTCCCATATTACAAAAAGTGCAAAAAACATACTGCCACATGAAATAGCAGAGGATCTGCAGATCTGGCTTACCTCCTCTGCCAAGACCAGATCCCTCAACAGATATCTCACCCTAGAGGCAGTTTCCACTGTAACAACTTCTCACAGAGGCATCCTCCTTGGACCACCTTTGAATCACCCTTTGGTGAGTCACTGACAGCTCAGTAGCTGACAGCAGAGCTGAGTCAGGGGCTCGCTCATTAACTACACTGACTCAAAATCTGCAAGTCATATTTCCACTGTCATTTGGGTTGTGTAGAGCCCAACCATTGGATTGTCTAGAGCATTTTAGATTAAACTTCCTATATACGTTTTCTTAAAAATAGAGGGTGAAATCTTGAATGTAGTCTAAGACATTTGTTGAGCAACTAGGTTTTCAGTAAAAGATGGAGTATCCAAGAATACAAGCCAAGAAATGTCATCTGTGTAATTAATGATTTGAGAGAATATACACCTGAGCACATAAAAAAATCTTTTTTTAAGTTACCTTATTCTGCACTGAAAAAAGCATGGTTTTACATTGGATTTACATGCTTCAACCTTCTTTAATAAGCAAGCTAAGCTCCTCTTCCTTATAATGATCAAGTATTAAAAAGTCACACAGACAGATCAATATGTAAAAATTATGTATTTTGGATGGAAGTAGAAAACTGGTCGCACATACTGATAAAAGAGGCATAGACAGTGATTTTCTGTGGGGCAATGTCCCTGTTCTAAAGGAACTTTTATTAAGTACAGCTTTAGAGAAATCTCAGCAGAATTGATTTATTTTGAGTGGTATGTTTTAGAGTACACACAGTTGAACAAAATATGAGAACAACTCAGTTTTCATATGAAGTGACTTTGAGTACTGCTTCTGAACTTTATATACTTGCTTTGATCCGAAGTATAAGGAAAAATAGCTGACTAAAGCATTCTAGCACCCCAGGGAAACTTTCTAAGTATTGTGAGAATAACTTAATTTGGCATCCTTACCAAATACAGCCTGCAAAAAAAATTCCACATCATTTAAAGCAGAAATACTCCTCTATCAAGTGTAAATCTTTTCTGCCCATTCCCATATTCTCTCCAGAGACGAGAGAGAATTGCCTTAGGGAAGAAGATGCAACATAAAATAGCTATAGCTAATAAGGAAAGAAGTTGACAGAAGCCATAAAGAAAAATGAAATTATTTTAGTGTTATATCCAGATCACCTAGTAACTGAGACAATACCAGCTATTTAAAAATAGTACCAGAGTAATATAACTGCAGTTTCAAATTGTCCATCCAGCATGTTCATCCCAGAACTGAACAATCAGATCTTCAAAGATGCGATGCAATGACAGCAAAGTGATGCTGGTTCACCTTTAGTTTTCAATGCTGGGTATTAAGATGAAAGCAAAGATCAGGAAGGCAGGAGGTTGTAAGTTATACTACAGGGAAAAGAAAAAAGCCACAACAAAATCATATTACCACTGTTTCTTTTTCTTTTTTCTTTTCATCTGCCTATCCAGAAGTTAAAACTGCGCTCTCTCCCAAACAAGGTTTGAGAGGAAAAAAAATAGAACACCTGTTCATACAACTTGTCATAAATTTTAAAACTTTCTATTCTCCATATTTCCACAGAGCTTTCTCTGTGTGACTCAACATTTCACCCAGTGATCCACAAAACAAATCCTCAGAATCCTTTTTCTTCATGTTCCCAAATAGCAAAGCCCGAGGGAATATACAGTAAATAGTGATAAGGCAAAATCACTTTGAGTTGGATTGATGGGAAAGAAGTGCAGTTAGCAGTAAGTACCCATGGCTGTGCTACCATTTAGAGGGACCTTAGTGGGCTGTAGAAATGGGTTGAGAAGAACCCAATCAGGTTCATCAGTGGGAAATACCTTTCTTTGAGCAGGGAGTTTGAACTGGATGATCTTCACAAGTATCTTCCAACCTCATCTATTTAGTGATTCTGTGATTCTATGAAGTGACTAGATATACAATCATCAAAGTCTTAAATGAAGCAAAGGAACACCAAACTCCTCTAGATGAAAGTTAAAGCTAGGTGAAGTCAGACCAAAATTGAACATGTCCTTATTTCAGTTGTAATGAGAAGATAGTCCCTGTCACACACAGAGCCACAGGAAGCAATCAACATCAAATTCTTTGGACAGGCTGTTTCTGATGGGCTTCTACTCAGCATGAAGAGCAAACACAGCACTTCAATCAATAAAAGATAGCCCTCTGCCTCTCTTCCCCCCATCATGAGTCCACAGAGGAAATTCACTCAGTGTAATTAAAAGTTGCAAATAAAAATAGCATTTATGGTGCATTGAAAAATCACTTATGTTAACATCTAAGCCTGAATGTGGCCAAATATCCTCTGACTTCCAAGCTGTTTAAAATTCTTTTTGCTTGCAACTTCCTTACCTGTAATGACTTAACTTTGTGGAGTAAGATCAGAAGCAGCAGCATGGCTATCAGCTTGCTACTGCTCCAAATTTTGGTTGATCCTGCTTTCATGACAGGAGTCTGCGAAAAAACAGCATCTAAATCAGTAGTCAGAGTCATTGCTTCACATATGCCATATAGTCAAAATACACCATTGTAGTGCATTCTTTTCACATCACACATTTAGCAGCTGGGGTATTTCTACTCTATACTGCTGCAGTAAGTAACACTGAAACTTTAGAGTTCTTCAGAGAACTATATGAATTGGAGGTAGTTAGTTACCTTTATACTTGTTGGCTGACATTTTGCTTTTACTTATTCCTTGTGGTAATGTGGCTGATTAAATACAGGGTCAGAGTCTCAAATGCTATATAAATCAGTACTGCTGAAGTGATCTAGCTCAGGATTTCTGGCCAGAACACCAAGAGTCCTGAAGTCATACTTTTCTTTGACATACTACACCAACGTAGCCACTGAATTCAGTGAAGTTACCTCTTATTTATAGCATTGTGAGACCAGAATTTGCACTATTATTTATTAAATAGAATGTTTCGTATTGATTTTTTCCTGCTAGGGAAAAAAAAAAAAAAAGACAAATAAAGAATATTTGTCCATAATAGCATAATACACGGTGCTAAATGTAATGTACTGGCTATTAAGAAAAAGCTTTTAATTCGGTCAATTAAATCTACAATTAAAAAATGCAATATTTACAAAATGAATACAGAAGTAAAAATTTTACAAGGATGTATTTTTATAAATGTTGTTTCTGTCTTTTAAAAAATTTCAAATAATAATATATTTTACAGAGCATTGGCCTTTTTCCCCAGTGCATTAATGACCTCCTTGAGGTCCTAAAAACTCAGTCTCTTATGAGAAATAATTGGTTTGTTGTAGGAAAAAAATAATTTAGAAGTGTAGGGAGGATTTTGAAAGAAACTTCACTATAAGTGCTGATACTTACTCTGATTTCTCTGAACTAAGCATTCAACTAGGAAATGGTAGCAGAGTCAGAATCAATATTTCTGTGAATTCAAAATTGTGTGACATATTAGTTTTGAGTAAGATAGATGAGATAGTTGTTGAGAGATAGCGTTTAAAATTAGGGACCAGAAGTGATTATTTTTCTTGATTGAAAAAATGCTATGAAGCTTATTACAACCAAATGGTACACCAGGATTAACTGATCCAAATAAATAAGAGGTAATCACATAGAAGGTAAATGGTATATAAAAATATAGTTTTAACTGTGGTCTGCTCTCCTTGAATTAGTTTATAATAAAGTTTTGATACATTCATTTTCTGCACAATGTTTCTGTTTTTCTGTCACTTGGTTGTGTGTGTTACCTATTTTTTAAATCTTGTTACTTCAGAAAACATAACTAACAACACTTTTTGTGCTGTTTGGTCAGAATAGGAAGATAGTATTTAAAAATACACCTTATAAAGTCCACAAAAGCATTTATCATAAGCTGCCATTGTGACTTCTGTCCATTTTCCTATCTAACCTTGAATGAGAAGATTTAGAACATTTTTTGAGTTCTGCACATACCCTGGTGTGCTCCACAGGTCAGGCTTAACAATGACACCATCAACCTGGAACAAGATAGAAGAACATTGTCAAAAGAGCAACTGAATCCATATATATTTACCTCTAAAATGTCTACTACTAGGGTAGGACAGAACATGTCACTCTATCCAACAATATAACACAAGACCTAGAAAATTTGAGGTGTCCTCAGGAGGTTTTCCCAGTGCTTTCTTCTGAGATGTGCTGACATTTTTCTAACATAAGAGCAGCATGTGTACCTGCTAGAGCCCTGGGGAGGGGACACGTCACCTTGCATCATGGGTTACATTTGTGCTGTTGTGAACTGTGCATGAACTCTGATACTGATATAAATGTTAATAAAATATTAATAGAATATTATATATATTGACAATATATTCATGCATACTAAAATATTAATATATTAATATTATATACTATCATATAATGGCTTGAATCTAAAGTCAGTGATGTTCTAAGTGAGTATTAACAGACAAGAAAATAAAGATACTGGCCCAAGAAAAAGGGGGAAAAAGCAGGAAGAAATAACCATCATAGGAAAAGAAAGACCTTACTCAGCTCTGTTGAAAGGACTTATGCATTGCCAGACTCAAATAACTACTGAAAACAGCCACATAAACATCAAGGAGATAAAAGATTTTAAATCCTACTCAATCAATATCTTGCAATTACGAGGTTTAGTCTAACTAGCTAGGCTGTCTCGGAGCTGGTTATGATTTATTTTGTTTACATTTAGTTGTTTTGATTTTCTCTCTCTTTTCCATTACTTGTGTCAAATAAACTCTGTTTTATTTAATCTAATTGTAATTGGTGCATATTTAATAAAGAACATGCATTGGCAGGAGGTTACTGAGAGAGGAGACCTGCTCTGGGCCTGGGGGAGAGGCTGGCTGTGGACAGTGGGTGCCGGCAGAAGGCAGCTGGCTGTGCTGCCAGGGAGCTGCCAGGGATGGGCTGAGGTGGGAAAGGAAAACCCCAGAGATCAGGGGAAAAAACAGACCCAGTGTCACAGAGTTCTTTGTCCATAAACTGATGCTCTGAACAATTCAGACCTCAGATGAATTCAGTTCATTGCCAGGACTGGATTTGGACACAGCTCTAAGCAGATTCTGCAACAAAACACAAACAGAAGGAAAAATACCTTTGACTTAGCATAAAAAAACCCCAAACAAACTTAGTGAGTAGCTTTGAGTATTTTATCACACATTAAATGTTGCAATGATTCATATACTGCTGCTACTTCTTAAGGCTGCTGCAAACTATCACTAAGACAAATCAGTGTGGCTGTTAGATTAAAAGAAAGCATAATCCTTGATTATAGGCATTAAGCCCTGCACTTTCATGGAACAAGCATTTTGAAAGTATTTTGCTTAAACAGTGATTTTGCAGTGTAATTCTTTTTCTCACATTATGCTCTTCTGTTCTGGAGTGGCTGTGTGATTGCCACGACTTTTTCAGTAGAACCTTGCAGAAGCTGAAGCCCTTTTTCCAGGTTTAAGCTTCAGTGTGCATCAGTGAGCAAATGAGGCCCTGACCGCATTAATTACATTCACTGGGAAGCTCAACATGCTACCAATGTCTCTGTAATTATTCAGTATGCTGAGTGTTATCATAGCAGCCATGTGGATCCATTATCATTTTGCTCCTCTAAATGCTGCTGATCTAACCATTAGCATAGCTGCAACTCATGCTCCCAAGGAATAAGAGAAATAATAGAGTTTAATTCCTCGTCCCTTTTTCAATTTTTCATGCTCCCCATCCATCGGCTGCTTCTCTCCTAACCATTTACTACCTCGTGCATGAGTCTCCATGCCTAAGTTAATTCTTATAGTGTATACATGACTTGTATAAAAAGTTAAAACCCCCTATAAAAGAAAAAGACTGTCAAATTACCATGCCAATAGTATTCGTCTGCAAAAAGATTTCTTCCCTTTGGGCATATTTGCAAAGTAATATTAATGTTTCATGCTTTGTAAAGATTATACAAACCCAAACAAAAGAGAAAGACTGGGTAAAACAGGGTTGGGCAGAAGTATCCATAGCTCATCAGCACTTCATTTTGTTTACTCCATGTTCACAATGCCTGATTAGTCCCTGACTCACATTACATGGTCTCAGTTACTGACGGTCACAACCATTGTCATTTCTCAGCCAGGAGACAAATGAATAGCAAAAATGAGTAATACTTTGCATGTATGGCCATTCTTGTTAGCACTACTAGCAGGAGTACCAAAAAAAAAAATCAGGCATCCCGGAAATATTCAAGCAAACACAAAACCCTACCCATCTAGATGTTTGGGAAAAGGAAATAACAACAAAACACAAAAATTTAATTGATTTATATGCTCACAAACACTGCTTTGCAGTATTCATGCAGTCCTACTCAGATCCATTTGCTTTACCTAGCATCACTGTGTAGCTATATTTTTAATGAGATGAGTTTTATGCATGAATCATTTGTGTCAAACAATGTTTCAATTAATCTTATTAGTTACTCGAAGAATTAATTTGAAATTATTCTCACCCAGCAATTATGGAAACACCAAAGACAGAAATACAAAAACACTGTCTCTGCAGTTTTTCTTTTTTCTTCCAGAAATCCCCTTTTTGTCACTGTTCAGGTACAACTACAAAAGTAATCAGAACTAAGAATTGATGAGGGTCAGCCTTTCCATTTGATTAAAGAATTTGCAGTGTAAGGGCCAAAGTTTGTGCTGGTGTAAACAGCTGCAAATCATGGATTTTATTTGATGTTTACTGTTAAACTTACCCAAAATATCCATCTCCAGTAGGTAAATTATAAACGTGTACAAAAATAAATAAAGCACTGTTACATGAAACTGCAAGTAGAATTGAAACTTAAATTCTGGCTTTAAACTGTGAGATCTGGTGAGGCTATATATAGTACTTATACATACAGTAAAAGAGTATATATGTGCTATAATGCAACTTCTAGCTGTGCATACATTTATACTCTGATTTTGTTGAATTGATCTTTTTTTTCTCTAAGTACTGAGGAAAAAATCTTCCCCCAGATATCCTTCATAAAAACAGCAGTTACTGTAAAAAAGGAAAATTACAGAGAATTAAGATAGCTCATTGCTGCTCTTAAAGGAATTATTAATAGAAGTAAATTAATGAAAATATAAATATTATTGGCTAAGGACTATTTCCTATTTAACATTCTTTACATTTAAAAGGGAGAGTTGTTCTGGAACTAGCTCTCGTTTTAATGTAGCAACACAATCCTCAAATATCCTCACTGCAGAAGGCATTTTTATTTTGCTTTTTTTTTTTTTTTTTTTTTTTTAATGCTTAAAAAAAAACCTCTTTAGGACATTTATTCCTTTTTTCTCTTTTACCTTTTTTTCTTTTGGTTTTTCTTTTTTT
>JAOEGS010018696.1:0-12648 GCA_025447755.1 Corythornis vintsioides
AGACTGTTAGACAATAATTCCACTAACTTGGAATGGATCAGAAGAATTAAAATAGGGGATGAGCAAAGTATATCACAATGATATTGTTATTTTTTTCCCAAAATCAGTACTTAGAAGATGTATATTGGAAAGCTAAGGGCATTTACAAAGCTTTCAATTGGCATTGGAACTGTTTTTAAATATAATTCTTTTTCTCTCTATATTAGGATCAACAGGCAAAACCTACATCTTACCTTCAAGATGGCTCCTTTATTTCAGTAGGTAAGTACAAGTCTTTTTACTGCTTCAAGTGCTTAAATAAAAAAAAGAAACAGAAATTTGATAGATTTCAAAGGAAAACTCCATATTCATCAAGATTGAAATAGTGTAGTCTGTGGCAATACAGCACAATGATTTATAGGAATTTTCCTCAGAAAATTAGGAAAAGCTTTCAGAATATACAACAGATAGATAACTCAGTCTTTGGGATGATGGTCCAATTTTAGGCCATTTGGGTGGAGAGAGATATAGGTGAATTTAAGATCTCATAGCAATTACCTGTAAATTCCAAATAATTATCCTGAAAATTATAGAATTAATTTATGTTTTCTTAATTACAAGTGATAATATTTTTATATGTTTTTGCTATTAAAGTCCATCTATTAGTGTCTTGAGTGAATTTCCATAACTATGGTTCACAGTGATTTCTGTTCATGTGATTCATCAGAAGAATGCTGTAAACTATGATTTCAAATTCTAAATCAGTTTGGTTTTTTTAAAGATATTGCATGACTTTTTTTTTGCCTGCATATTCTAATTACATGAAATTTAGGTCTTTGAAAAGCAACTAACTGTTTACAATATTTGTTGCTTTCAAAATGAAGGCCATGCCTATAAAATATTTGCCATTTTCTAGTACATTAACTCAGCACAATATTTAGTCCTATCAGAGGACAAAATGCAGTAAATTCTCTGAAATTTGGGCCTAGAGTAATACTGCCTTGCAAAGACCTGTTGCAACAAGAAATAAGGGTATACATATCATGAACATTCCCCCTTTTTAAAATATGAAAAATTGTTATTGCAGATCATACAAAAATATTTAATTTAAAAATTAGAAAAAAAATTGTCTTTAAGTTATTCTTGAAGTATACTCAGAGAAAGGTTAAAATTATCTGTTAGAAATGCAAAGAAAAACTTTTTGGAGCCGTTAGTTTTGAGTTGATATCATTGATTTCTTAGAGGTCTAATTCATGCATTATTTCTAGACATCTATTGTATATGATCACATTTTAGACACAAAGGGGGAAGCAACTCCTGCTTCAGCAGTACATTACATGGCTTCTACAGGAAAAAAGACAGCAGAAACTCAGGATGCAAGTACAAATACTCAGCCA
The DNA here is from genome assembly GCA_025447755.1 of Corythornis vintsioides. Lineage (NCBI taxonomy): Eukaryota > Metazoa > Chordata > Aves > Coraciiformes > Alcedinidae > Corythornis > Corythornis vintsioides. The sequence goes on from JAOEGS010018696.1 coordinate 1,377, forward strand.
GGTAAATGATAACCTGTATGACCTACAGCAACCATTTCAAGTAGTGTGTCCTGTTAATGGTGATATTTGGTCAATTTCCAAAATGGAGGAAGTTTTTCAAGGGAGTAAACATTTTTTTCATTTTTTACTCTTTGTTTCAAGAAGTGTTGAATCAGAAGATATTAGAACAAAAAATTAAAAATATTAGTTAGAATAATTATAAATAAAAATGTTACTTATGCAGTTATGAATCTTCACATGCTTTCTGTAAGTCAGTCTACTGTGACATTTTCCGAAAGCTTCTTTTAACTTTACTTGACTTTATCTAAAAGCATTTTTGGCAATGTTTGATATGTGACTGACATAGTTTCCCTGTCATTTCCCCCTGAACTTTTCTTGGGAGCTAAGAATTCAAAAGCTTACTTCGAGGTAATGCAATTTCCTTAAATTAATACATTTTGGGTTTGTTTATTCTCCTAACAAGAGCTCAAATCATATCAGGATATTGGAATCACTGCTGGAAATGAGGTTTCTGAAGTTCAGAAACACAAGTCGGTCATGTCTGTTCCTGTATCAGGTGTGTCTTCAGTGTTTCTCTACTTCATTTGTTGCTTGGGAAGACTATAAAAATATTACAATTTTAACATATTTTGTACATGAGGTAACTTAATACAGGATATAGATAAGAAGATGCGAAATAATCTGACTTCTTGAAACCAAATGTGAAATAATTATAATACTGTTTCTGAAACATTTGGCTGAAATTTTTGCTGGTGCAGGGTACCTATGCTTTTGTATTCCTGTATGAAGAGACACATTTTTGGATTTAGCTTTAGTGCTGCCTAGTCTTGGGGAATTGGTGTACCTTAGACCAAATGGATTGACCAGTGTGATGTTAAGGCAGATCACAACTCTACATGAAACTGAACTCAGCTTATTATCCAGTTATTCCATTCACCTGTTTAAGTTGTGTAACAGCTATATGCCAAATAACAGTGCTCCAGTCTCTGGTAGGAATTTTATTCACAATCAGTCATCTTTTAGGTCAGTTTGTAGAACATTTTATAAATCCTTGACAAGTTGTACTATGTAGAATTCAGTACCTATTTTTTTTTTCCCTGTGGCACCAAGTGGGCATATTAATTTTTCCTTTTAAAATCCAGCAGTATTTTTCCATTTGGAAAGCTGTTTGACTACATCATATGACTTCTTTACAGACAGGTCTTTCTAGCATTTTTTTTCCCTTTTTTTTTTTAACCTGTTGAAGAGAGATTGGAAAATAATAGCTATATAGACTATAGCATACTGCTTTGATTATTTCGATTTTTTTTTCCTTCTAATTTATCACTAAATCAAAAAAAAAAGTAATTTATTGTTACAAGCCAACATTAAACAAACTTTAAAGCAACATTAAGCTACATTGTCCTACTTTTTTAGAAGAAATGATAATCAAAACTTTTCTGATAATTTTGATAATGTTTTATTTAGACCTGTTTCTAAATAGTTTATCTGAAGTTTTGTGGTTTTTACTGTAAATGTAATACTATTATTCTTTTCTCACAGAGTCATCTTATGCCCCTGAGATACAACCCACAGACATGTATTCAAACCTGAGATTCCCCGCTGAAGTGCATGAGAGATCTTTACCATCCTTTCTGTCAGATGCACCTGATTTGGTTAGTCATCCAATGTACACATGGTTAAATACATTTTAAGTATACTGTTTTTCTTTCTTCATGAATTTAGGTTCTGTATATCTGAGTGAGGCAGATGGATAATGCCATAGGGAAGACTGTAGATATTTTGTCCCCAAAACAAAAAGCCTTTCAACTCAAATTTGTTAAGAGGCAAAATGGTTAACAGTGTACTGTAAACTGTGTATGCAAAAAAACATATACTGTACAATTCTTTATAATCTTGGTCTTGTTTAGGGTGAACATGAATACATCAGTGTGGTTGACATTGAAGACAGTGACATCCTTAACAATTTGCCCATGATACCTGAGTCTGCAGAAGAGAGAGCTACTGAACAGCACAATGAGAAGTTTGAAATTCCATCTACTGAAAAACTTCATCACTTGGCAGCTTCTGTTGCTAATGCAATTCCACCCCAGGTGCTTCAGAAAGAAGGTAAACCTTTTCAGTTTTAAATCAGGAAAAAAAAACTGTACGTTTTTGTAGTAATACTCCTAGCTCCCACAGAAAATCTGCAGCTTTTCCCCAACTCCTGCTTTTTCAGTCTTAATTCATCAAAGTATTCATACATATGTCAACTTCTGTGATGATTCATGCCTCCTAAAATACACTTTTAGGTATGACACAGCAATGCTTAATGACTTGCAGTACTTACATGTTTGCAGTTTATTCAGTGATGATTGATGATGATGCAATCTGTTTTGTTTGGTTTTTTTTTTCTTTCAAGATGATAATCTGAAAAATGTATCAAATCAATTGCAAAAGGAAGATGAAAGGTCAGATTCTGCTAGAGACAGTGTAACCTGGAACACAGTGCATGAAGATGACAGAAGCCCTTCTTTAGGGCTTCTCCGCAAAGTAATTTGCCAAGAATATTTTTCCACAAAGCAGGAGGAAATGGATATGCAATTACAGGCACTACAGACCATAACAAAAAATATGGAGGAGGATTTCAGAAATACCAAATTGGTGAGTTCTGACTGCTAACAGTTTTGTCTGAAATAGTTGATTTTGTAACATCTTTCAGCTGAAGCCAAAAATTACATTTTGGAATGAGTATTTTCAAATCTGTTTACCACATATTAAGAGAGATTAAGAATAATGTTACAGGTCTTTCACTTTTACTGCTACATCTGTTGGCTGAGATGCTTACTTACAATTGACCAAATTCTATCACGAATGGTGATGTTCTTAATGAACAGGCAAAATATATTTAATTATTCTGTAACTGGGAAAATGGAACAGCAAAAAAGTTCAGGCTGGGCAGGAAATCTTTCTGACAAAGTTTTCTGCAGTTGTGTCTCTGCAGAATATTATGTGAGTGTTTCTGGAACCTGTTGCTTTTTATTTCATAAAATACTTCATGTTTTTAACATCTTTATGTACAAATATAGAAGTAAAATAAATTTGGATGTAGTGCCTTCAGATGGTCTTCTATATAATTCAGGAATAACTATTTTATAGATATGACAGAGATAAAGTTTTGACAGACTGACCTCTTAATACTATATCTAGTTTAATTTGCTTAAATATCAACTATAGCCAACTTAAGGTGTATGTGACATGGGAAATGCTGGCAATTATATTTTCACATTACTGTTGCTTTTATGACATTTAAGGCAAACTGGGACTGACTGATCTAAGAATGAGCCAATAAATTCTGATTTTACCTAGCTGGTAATCTGTTTACTTTCACATAAAGGAGACCCAGTCATTTTCCAGTTCCTGTAGACCTGGCTCAATACAGAACTAATCCAGTAGCACTATGTAGTTCCATAGCATTTACTTTTTGTAGAATAATTCAGACTAAGAGTGTCCCTTGCCTCTCCTTCCATATATTCACCGAAATGTAAGGATGTAATTGTGTCACCTACATAAGGTGGATTATTTCATCACTTATTCTTCATCATGGTGACTATCTAGCCAGATTTCAAAAAGTCTGTAGTGAAAAAAAAAAAATCCTTTCTTTGTTACAGCATTTCACTGCATTTGGGTTTTAAAACTTATTCTGGCTATATAGCCAAATCCTGGAGATAAATTAGTTGTGGGTTTTTCTTCCCGTTATTTCAGTGCCCATAGGTAGGTCATTCCTCTTACAACTTCTTGCATTTTAGAAATCAGTTTTGACATCTGTTATAGTAAGTATAATGTTAAATAAAATGTCTCAACCTAGATTAGTACGTTTTAAATGTCACTTTTTAGTCTTAAACCTCAGGAAATTCCTGACTTACGAAAACTATGGAAGTATTTTTATTTCTATGTTTTTTAGATAATATATATTGGAAAACTCCAGCTATTTTAAAAATACATATTTTAAAAAAGAGATCAATAGAAATAAAATTGTTCACAAGAGTAATAGAGTTCACGTAGTTTGGTTTTTTTTTCCTCAGAGTATGGGTCCATCAGATCAGAATCTTTAGATTAAATTAATCTACTGGAGCTACTTTGATTCCTGTACTGTTTCCTTTGTTTTGAATCAGGATACTCCCTTAAAATGCTTACAAAATTCTGAGAGAAAAAAAAATATTTAAAGCAAACCTTGAATGAATATCTGCAGTGTAAATCTCATCAATTTATTGAGAATGTATAATTACTTAGGTTTTGGTTTTCACTTACAGATAGTGAAAAAAATAGATTTTGAAATGGCTGCCAATTCAGACCTTAAAGCTTGTCCTTTGTTCTCTGAAGATGCTAGAATCATTGATGAAGGTATGTGTTCACTTAACAGAAAGATAGTAAACTTGCAATTTAATATTAAACTTATTAGTTACCACTGAAGTTTACTACAACTCCGAAAAGTATTATTGAAATATGCACCAAAAAAAAATAAACAAAATCAAAGGTAGATCATCTGAATATTATAGATACTTCTTCAAGAAGTATGCATTTGAAAATACCTGTGTACTTTGATTTTTTCCAAAACCATAATGCACAAATTTGGTATAGGATTTTCAAGCTAATAGTGTATATTCCTATTGTATCATAAAATCAAAACATGGTGCTTAAGGGTATTTTGCTTGATGATATAAAAGGATACAAAAATTGTCCTCAGTTTTTTCTGTGCATATAAATATACATCTGCATATATATGTAAATGCATGTATATTTCATGTGTCTTTGGAGGCTATTTAGTTGTAATATCTGCTAATTTTAATACAAGCTTACATCAGTTTAACTGTTTGTTAGAGCTCATGTATTGAATTATTTATTGTTTATGTAACAATTTACTACATAGTACCTATTTACTTATATTTAATGTCCTGTGCCAGGATGGAGCATGCTAAAGGTACATACTTTAGGTCCATTTTATATTCATACCAAAATAATCTGATCCTACTTATGAATTTAATACAAATCCAATTGTTAGAAGCAAATCATAGCTGTATCTCTATTTATACTAAGGCAGTAAGATGTCCATTAGCCTCATACAGAGCCATTTAAGATGTCCATTAGCCTCATACAGAGCAGCACACAGTTTAGCATTTTTGTTCACATGTACAGGATTGGTACATACATTACAGCTCTGGTAATGCCTCTTCCCAGGGAGGCACAACTGATCTATGTTCAAGTTGTTCTAGGTCTGACAGATTAAGTATGCCATTGATGTATGTATGACTGGTTCTTTCATTGGTCTACACTAATGTCTTATATTATCCTTTATGGAATCAGAATACTACTTGAGGAGCATGACATTTGATGGTGTCAGAGATGATGAAAACGAGGGCATGAACATGGGACATCCTGTACCCAGTTGCACTGCATTGAAAGTACACTCTTCTGCCTCTGCAGCCTCTACTTCTGACTTTCCCAGTGGCATGAAGTCATATTCTGGTATAATCTTTAATGTTTATTTTTCCCTTTTTCTCCTTTTAAAAATAAGTAAACCTTTTCTTCCTGATTTAATACTTTCTCAATGCTGTTATACAGAATGGTATGTAATACTAATCTCATAAAAGTCAGTTGTCAGTCTTTCTTGATTGCACTACTTAAAAAGGATTCATGGATGTTCATTGATAATGATTTTACCTGCTACACAATGAAGCATTATGACAGCTTTGAAAACAGTGCAGTACTGAACTGCACTTGCACACAATTCACTATTGATGAAAGGCAATTAATAAGTTTGGTTATATTTCTGATACCTATCACTGACATACTTTGTAATTATTTAGTTAAATTATTAATAAGTATTAATATAAATGGGCACAGTGCCACTAAACAGTCATAGCTTCCTCCCAAAGCTGTTGTCTCCAACTCTGTCATCCTCCTATGTTTTAGAGAGGTGAGATCTCAATTAAATCCAACCTGTATCAGCAAAATAGTTTTATATCACTATACAGTAACTACTGGCAGTGTCCTAAAACATTTTATGAGACCTCATTTCATTTTACAGAATGACAGTGAATTGATCTTTGCAATTATGAAAACTGCAGTAGCATTAAAAGAACAAGGGAAAATCACTGTGCAATCAACTTATTGCCTGTGTCTCTAAATGCAGTGTCTTATTTTGTCTGCATATTATCTGCATTCAAGCTTCAAAAAATTACATACTTTGTACAGGTGAACATTCCTTAGATAGTCACATATGCACCAACCTATTGTAAAAGGTGTTAAAGAACAGTTCCTATATCTGTATACAGCGAAAGTCAATCCCAAATGGCACAGACACCCAGATAAATTGTATAAACGGTAATATACTTACAGTTTTCTCTTTAAGTATAAACTTACTAATTGAAAGCTAAGAAAACTGTAGGTGATGGTGAGTTGCAACTGTAATTTTTTTAAGAGTACAGTTTAGCTTAGGAAGAATAATATTGCTCTTCCTTCCAAGACATCCGTAGTGCTCTTCGGTTATGTTTCCTGAATTTCAGGCATTTGTAGCCTGGGTTTTCAAATAAGTGTCAAATGCTAATATTCTTTAAAATTCTATATAGTTAATTGAATCAGGCAATTTCCAATTAGTTGGAACTGATAAGCTTGGTTTGATCATAGCAGAAAACTGACAAGTGATCTAGTCTTCCTACTAAAACTAATTAATAAACTTCCTACTAACAGTCAAGGACCTGTTAATTAACATTCTCTGAAGACTCTGTATTAACCTGGTGGTCAGTGACATGCTGTCTCACAGGTCATGAAGGCTATGCATTGTACTAATTTATTTTTAATATCAGCATATTCAGGTTGATGTATTTCTGTATTTTATCCCTTAAGCTGTTTGATGTATATATTCTTAGTGTGTCTAAAGTGTAAGGCTTTTATTAACAACAGCTGTTTCTATTTCAGACTCTCCCATATCCAGAGATCTGTGTTCTAGGTATGTAATATTACATTGGCTTTGGTAGGACAGAGCGCTATTATCACTTACATAAAAATCTAGGTATTCATTTCAAACTGAATGAAAAGCTGTTTATTCATTAATTTCAGGCATTTACTCTTGACTTTGGCAGTGCTTGTTAAGCTTACTTTTTACTAAAGCTGCAGCAGCATTGAAGGTTGCCTTCTAATTAAAAGTAACAGAGCTGTTAATGTGGATGCTGCAATTATCCATGTATGTATGTTAGTTCTCCTATTTGCAAAACACTGTTTTTGAACAAGTATGCGTTACTGTTTCTAGGTGTTGTCTACTGAGGTCAGCTTTCAGAAAGTCTCAGAAAGTTTTTGAAGTGTTCCTTTATGGACAGTGTAAAGCAAATGACTGAAATGGAATGATCTTATTCATTAAATAAATACATAACCCTAAATGAAATTATATACCTATTTTTTACTATTGACTGCTGTTAATCTTCTGGATGCAGCTGTGCCGTAGAAAAGAGTAGCTGGCTTCCCTTTCTTTCTGGTCCTTCAGCTCAGTTGTCCATCCACCTTTTTTTCTTTTGCTTGAAGAAGACCAGTAAACTGAATTAGTATATTTTTAGTCTATTTTAAGTGAAACTGCTCGTTGTGACTGAATCAGATTACATATCCTTAAGGGTGGGGGTGAGGCAATAAACTTCAGCAGATGATGACTTCTACCCAAAGGAGTAACTTGCAACACTGTAGCTTGTAATCATAAACTGAGAGTTGTTTTTTTATTGAGAATGACTGGTTATAAACATTTTTCACTATGAGGGCAGTGCAACCCTGTAACAGGTTTCCCAGGGAGGTTGCAGATGCCCCAATACTTGGATTTGTTCAAGGCCAGGTTGGATGGGGCTTTGAGCAACCTGGTCTAATGGAAGGTGTCTCCTGCCCATAACAGGTGAGTTGGAACTGGATGATCTTTAAGGTCTCTTCCAACATCCTATGATTCTGTGATTAAAAGAAAGGAATTCAGTTAAAAATATTCCCTCACACTTGATTCTTGCTCAGAAGGTCATTGAGGGTTGAGATTCTGAAGCTGATATCATCCCACATCCTTAGCATGGGCAGCAGTACAAACCCTGTGAGTGCTCCTGGCCTTCTTGGCCACCAGGCTCAGCCTCTTCCAGGCCAGCCCTGTTCCCCACACCCCAGTGGAGCTCAGGCAGTTGAGCTCTGCATGATGTCATGTTTCTGAATGGTTTATTAAAAGCTCACTTTGCAGCAGTGCCCCTGATGTTGGTCTTGCTCATTCTGTCTGGTTCACACTGGGAAGCTGCAGGTTGACTGAAGTGCCCATGATGACAACAAAGACAAGGTTTTGGATGGCTGGTAATGTTTTAAAGACAGCACATCAGCACACATTATCCAGTTATTGCTTGTGTGTGCTAATGCTGTAGGGTGTAGGGGAAAGAAAATTCAGTCCAAAGCTTCTGGCGGCTAAAACAACCTGAATATTCTTCTAAGCATAAAAGGAAGGATTTTAGCTTGCTGATTTTACAGGCATGTTCTACTTTAGTAACTTTTTTTTTCTCTCCTGTCTAACTTTAAGTTCTCTAGAAGATCCCCTGCAAATTACTGGTCTGAGTGGTGTTACTGACATCATTAGGGATCTAATTGTAGAAGGTGACATCTCTCCCTTGGCGCTGGGCTTTACCAAAATACAAGCTAATAAAATCTCTAGGTAATGCCATGGCTGTTTTTCATTATGTTAGTTAAATCATTTAAACCCTGGTTATTCTTCTTATGACTCTGTTTAATAGTCACTCATTTACTGGCCATTATTGTCAAATGTGCTAATTGTTTTTTATTATATTTTGATTTTTAAATGCTTTCCTTCCTACTTTCGTCTTCCTTCTAATACTAGCTATAGATTATAGCACAATTTCATATTCAGCAGATTCACTTCAGCCAAGGGAACTGGATTCTTCTAAAGCAGTTCTGAAATGCAGGACAGAACTTCCCTGTCAGTGGCAAAGTAGCTTTAAAAGCTTGCAGACCCAGGCTGCCAGCTTGGCATGCCCTTCTCCCTGAAGGAGATTTCTGCACCTTTCTGACTGTAGTTATAAAATCTTCTGTGTTCTTTCCTGAGATAGGTTGAAATTACAGCTGTTTACTATTCCTATTTGTGATATCGGTTGCTTACAAAGCAAAAAAAAATGCAGCTGTTCAGTATGCCAAACAATATTCACAACAGTTTAAGATGTTTCAGGATGTTCTAGTGACTTTTTTTAAGTAGAGTACACCGCTCTGGTTTACTTGCTTTGACATTTATTCAAATTGTAAAAGCAGCTCAGCAACTTCAAGTCTAAATCTGTGCACAAACTAGAATATCCTTATGATTCTTGGAGAATTCTGAACACATTAGTAATGACTACATAACACAATAATGTTGATAGTTATATTATTTAGTGCAGTTAAGTGAATATTTTCAAAATCACTGAAAATTTCAGACAGGCATTGAATCATTCCAGACAACCATTCAATCAAACCTGACCAAAGACCTACAGACTTTGGCTAAAGGCTCAGTTTCAAGTACTTATATTACATGTGAATATGAATACTACTGATCATGACACTTCCCTTTGCTATAAAGTAAATATCTTTCAAATGTTTCAAAAGTTATTGTAGTCCTTTGACTAGTTTTAATACTTCAGTCTATAAGCAATCAGCTGAGCAGTAGCTACTAGAGATACCTTATTTTGCCGTGTGCATATCTAATGTAGTGATAATAGATTCAAAAGGGGCTGAAAAAGTTGAGGCATTTAAAATTTAAACATTTAATTGTCTTGGAAAAATATCATACTTTTTAGGTCAGTGCTTTTAGTTTTATAATTAAAATATTTATTACTGAGCTGCTTTCTTTAAAGACTGTTGTAAAGTGAACTAGTAAATCTGAAAAACTCTTGAGGATAAAGTTATTATTTCCAACTGGCTGTGGTTTTTTTATTGTTAGTATTTTGAAACAGTGTTTTTAAAATTACTTTGTACAAACAGACTTTTGAAGGAGCTCATAGGTTGAGGGGAGGGAACAGAAAGAATGAGAGAATCTTTTGGTCTTTCCTTGGTCTTGCTCTCTTTTTTTAGGTAGTTACGCACACTTAACAATGAAAGATCAAAGCAATGTGAAGTGCAGGGGTTTTTTGTGCCAGTTGTTCTATAATAGCAATAACAAGTGGCCACATATAAAGCTTTGGTCCTATTTTCTGAACATAGTTGATACATAGAAGAAAAGTGTTAGAAAATGTCTTAGAAATTACTTGTATACCAGGATTTTATGAAGTAAAATTTTGTTTCCCTTATGCTTTCAGCTGAGACAGAATTTTAAAGGAATAGTAGTAGTTTTATGATATCCTGTATAACTGCTGTTTGTTTTATTTTAAAGGTATGGTATTTACTATTTACATCTGTTCTCAGGGCTCATGATTCTGCTGCTAGATATTCTCAAAAAACAGAAAAGAAGAAAGAGATACAAGCATGGATGAGAAGAAAGCAAAAGGAAAGAATGAAAGAATATATGAAGAAACTGGATGAACAAAGACAGAAAGAGCATTATCCATTCAATCTAAGAAAGAATATGGTAAGAATAATGGGTATCTTGAAGAGTAACTGTTATGTGTTATACAAGTGTTGATGTTTCAGGTTAGATAGTACAAAGGCAATGATTTTACTTCTTATTTTAGTATTTTTTTATATGTATAGTTTTACTTTACTTGAACAGGCCTTAGTTGTGTCAGAAGTGATCAGTAAAGCAAATATATATGGGTTCTTCACAGGTAGCAGTATTAGCTTCATGTGACACTTGTGACCTATCCCATATCTGTAGGTTTGGGAAGTAGTCCCCTGACTGTAATAGACATAGCTGTAAAATTCACTGATAAAAACTGTGTTTTGTCAGGGAGTCATAACTGCAGGACTTGTAAAGATGTACTTAGATCTCTCTTTATCTTCCCCCATGCATCTCCAAAACCCTATTAAATTTAAAAAGCAGAATGCAGATGCCAGCATGCTTGAGAAACACAAGGGGACACTAAGGGCAGCCATCCTTGTCATCCACACACACACAAGCATGTGAGTTGTGTTCAGTGGAGCAGAGTCTGGCTGGAGGCCTGTGGCTAGTGGAGTCCCCCAAGGGTCAGTACTGGGTCCAGTATAATTCAATATATTCATCAATGACCTGGATGAGGGGGTAGAGAGCACCCTCAGCAAGTTTGCTGATGCCACCAAACTGGGAGGAGTGGCTGACACAGCAGCAGGCTGT
>JAOEGS010018697.1:9305-28570 GCA_025447755.1 Corythornis vintsioides
TCCTCTCCTCTCCTCTCCTCTCCTCTCCTCTCCTCTCCTCTCCTCTCCTCTCCTCTCCTCTCCTCTCCTCTCCTCTTTTCTTCCCTTTTCCTTCAGGAAAAAAATCTTCAGTTAAAATTTATTCAGCTTCTTTGAGCAGATAAAGAAAGACTTTGGGCCAGGTCACCATCTCCTGTACCAGCTACAAGGTAACTCATTCTGTACAGACAGGAGGACTGCAAGCACAGGTATGTCAGGGTGTCATGATGGCCAGATGGAGGTCTCCCCATGGGGACCAGGAGGCCAGGCCTGGCACCCCATCCTGTCCCAGTCCCCAGTGAGGGAGCTGGGGGGCAGCCAGGGGCAGCCCCATCCCCCTATTGCCAAGTGTACCTGTGATGAGGGGCTGATGCCTCAGGCTGGCCTGGAGACCCTGCAGACCCATAAGGTCTGGCAGTGCCCCAGGAGCCTGATACTGACAGTTCTTATTGGATTTTATTTGTAACAAAGTTGGACTCCCTTGCAGAGAAAGCTGATGCTCAAGTGAATAATTTCTACTTATTTAAATCCAAACCAGACATTTTCATTTAAGCATAATTTTTCCTCCCTGCCAGATAAATACCTGTACATCTCTTTAAAGGATTAGTGACCCATTCTCCAAAGCACATGGCAATAACTCTGTTCCACTCACACCTTGCTACAGCAATATATAAGAAATCCTCAATTCAGAATTACAGGCAATCTTGAGAACAGAAGTTCCATTTAAATTATACATAGAGTGATCACGGAATGCTCACCAATAAAATTTAATTGAGGATTTGCAAACAATACAAGGAAAAAGATAAAAAAATGTGGATTCCAAAGTGTGAAAAATAAGTAGCATTTACCATCTGTGGTCCTTGACAACAAGCAGACTATCAGCAGAACCATACAGTAAATACATAACTGCTTTTACAAGCTTAAACCATCTGTGAAACAGAGTGCTTTAAATACTAAATGAAAACGGCTCAGAAATAAAAACCCAAAAGCACAAAACAAACTGCATTACCTTTCTAGTATATTAATGTGACATTAAGTAGCCAGCACAAATCCAGCAAAGCAGAGCAATTCAGACTTAGTAAAAATCAATATACAAGACAACCTTGTGAGCTTATCTTAAGTGACCATCTCTCATGAACCAGCAGTCACAAAGCTTCAAAATGGTGCTCATTTCACTCAAACATTTATTCTGGAAATTCTTAGAAACCACTTGCTAAGTTTTGGAGCTAAGATTTGACATGAGTATTGGAACTCAGCTTTAACATTTTTGTCAAAAATATTCCAAATATCATCAGCTTTTAACATTTTTAAGCTAACTCTGAATATGAGTGTAACTAGGCCTTTGTAAAGGGAAAACATTCATTGATGGTAAGTGGTAAAACAAACTCCAAACAAGTAACAGAAACCAAAGCTCAGCAGAAAGTGCTTCTGGAGGGGCCACTGAGATCTCTACTGCCACTGAAGGGCTCCCCAGTCAATGGTCCTTCTGTGCCAAGGAACCCCAGCTTGCCCTGCTGCTGCTGCTGCTGGTTCTCTCCCATGGCTGGGGTGAAGCCCTAACCACAGTCCCAAACTCACTGCACAGCTTTTCACCCAGCCTGGCTCCTTCTCTGCACTGCCTTTGTGATCTGGGACATGAGTTTTGTTTCTACATTCCTCAAACAGGTGGAATTTTACATCCAGGAAGTCTCTGTTCTGCTGGGGACTGGTGTTTTTTGGTGGAGCACATCAGTCTCTGCAAAGCATGCAGAAAAACACTGAAAGCCAGAAACTCTTCAGGGATTTGACTTTTCACCTGTCTCTTGTAACTAGCTGAGCTTTCTGAAGTGAACAGCCTGATTTTCCAGACATTGTCTGCTCCTGGCAGTGGTAACACCCCATGGTTGAGTTACTGCCAAGGGTTGGCGTGCAGACCAAGGCCTCTGCTGGCTCTTGTGTGCCACACTGGGGGTGCAGAAAGTAACAGGCTGCACCTGCAGGGGGAAGAGGACAGGGCAGGTGACCCCAAACTGACCAGTGAGCTACTCCATCCCATATGCATCATATTCACTACCAAGCTGAGGGATGGGGATGGTTAAGCCCCTTCTTCAATGGCTACTGTCTGAGGAGGACTCTTGCCATCATTCTCTTCCAACATTTCCCATAGGCTGACAGTGATTCTGCTTTTCTCAATTCCTGATTAAAATGTAATTAATACATAAAATAAGTAACTAACAGCAAGTTGCTGCTTTCAGAACTTTAGAATCTTAATCTAGCAGAACTGTCATTCTGCAAAGCTAACATTTTATGCTGAGACTGTATATTTAATGTAAATAATTTTCCTCACCCCTGGCATTTAGGAGTTTTTATCTATATTAGTGATTTGGGCATTTCAGAATAATTACTAAACTTTCCCCCTTCCCCATACTGAAGACTTAGATCACTGCTTTCTTAAAAGGCTTTTGCAGTCCTCTTCAGGCTAAGCATCTTCTTGTGAGTCCTTTATCCCTCCTTCTCCTGTTAATGACTTCAGCTGCTCAGTTCCTCCGGGACAGGGAAGAGAGAATTACCTGGAATTACTATCAGAAAATGTTTATACATTGCTGCCTAAAGGAGCCGATCTGCTGCCACAAACCAGGGATCTTTAGTGGCTCTCCTCATGCAGTAAATAGAACAAGTGAAACCTATTCTTATCCCCCCAGTCTGGAAGGAATTGAGATGCTGCCAATTCCTGCTGTGCAACATTTCCAAACTTGCTCTAAACCCTTTCAGAAATCTTCCATAGACACACTACAAATTTCAGCAGGAGAAATCTGTATATTTGTGTATTCAGAAAACAAAGATACTCCTAGAACTTTAAGTAGCTTCATAATTCAACTTTTAATTCATTTAAAATATCTGTTTCAGGTAACTGATGTTTTTAGGTATTTCCATTCTAATTTGTTAACATCTATTTTTTTATATTGGTGTTTTCACCTTGTAGCAGATTTTTAGAGGTTAACCTGTTCTTCTCTGGGCTGTTACAAGACCAAAAACCCAAAACCCACCAAAAAGCACAAACCCTTTAGAAGAATCTTCTGAAGCCTAATTAAAACTTCTAAGGGATTCTTGCATTGAAATAAAAACAGAAGAAAAGAATCTTCAAATACAGATTTGGTGCTTCCATTCAAATATGAGCCAAAGCTTCACAGACAGATTCTTGTTCCTCTTTCACTTTTCAGAACTTTTCCCCACATGAATTATGTAACATATGTGTATACTTATATATACACAAAGTATTCTAGACAACAGTCTCTGATTACATCCTAAATCCAGCTTCCTAATCTGATTCATCAGAAATGTTTGCATTCTTCAGTTTGGTTATTTTGCAGGAGACTCCTATTTTGAAAAAAGAAGATATATTGGAAGAACTACAGAAAACTTTTATTCAGGACAAAATAGCTATATAAACCAGACAAAATAATACACAAAAGCATTCTGTGAGGTAATGAGAACAAGCTCTCCCTGCAGTTAAATATGAAAGCACAAGACAGACAAACTTCCCGAGGTGATACTGTGTTAGAATGCAAAATGCACTCAGGCTGATTCCAGAACTCTGGTGTTCACCCTTCAGAGTTGACAGTCTCTCTTTCAGCAACAGGACTGCCTTCAAGTTCAGCTTGATGGAATATGTATGAAGAGCAAACACCACACTAACAGCCATGGGAGCCTTTCCTCCCCTGTATACAGTAATGCTTCTGGCCTGAGCAGCAGGTAGCTCAGGAGACTGGTGACAAGAGACACCTCTGTGCAAAGACAACCTCAGCTCCTGTTGGCATCCAAGCCCATGGTGAACAAAGGCTGATGCCAGTGGTGTTTCCAACTGCAATTAAGATTTATCAGTTAAGTATTTAAGTCACAGTGAAAATCCAATTGTTGAGAGCCTATCAAGAACAATGGCAGTGCTATGCAGCCTCCTTTTACCTGCAGTCCTTGTTTTATCTCATCTCTGACAGAAGAATATGGAAAACAAATCCTAAATGAGAACTACTTCAGTTTCTCAAGTGCTCATCCCTAGTCATATTATGAGTGATACAGCCTTCAAGGTACAAAGCTGCCTGTATCTGTTGTAGTAGAAATCTAGATGTAATTTTTCTAGTAGCCATCTCATTTCTCTCTCAATTGGTTATTAATTTGAAAAGGACAGTATTAACCCAAAAGATTCATCCACACATTCCGTATTTTGTTTTTAGTTGAATATTGTATTTTAAATGCCCACATCACTCTTTTTCATTCGTCTGTTTCTGTCCTTCATTCTCATATACATAAACTCACTTAGAGTAAATATGATTTTACTGTCTCGAGGCATTAAGTTTCACGCATTGCTTGGTACAAAAATAATCTACAATCAGAGTACAGGGGTAGAGTGTGTTCCCCAGAGGAGAGGAAATGATTGGTGAGGAGATGAGAGGAGGAATTTGAAAGTGAACATGTGTAATAGAACAACAGAAGCATGGTCATCACCATTACTAACTTTCATTCTCTGAGGAAGTCATTTTCATAGTGACTGATCAAGATAAAAGGGGATGACATTCAGTGCTTTTCTTGAGTCAAATAAGTTTTTAATCTGTGATCTGATTTTAGCTGCATAAGCAAATAGAGTATTCTCCACTTAATCCACAAAAAAAGGCAGCCAGTGCAAGCAAAGACAAGGAATGGTCCTATCACCAACCACAACGTGCTTGTTTTCTGAAGGAAAACTGATTT
The DNA here is from genome assembly GCA_025447755.1 of Corythornis vintsioides. Lineage (NCBI taxonomy): Eukaryota > Metazoa > Chordata > Aves > Coraciiformes > Alcedinidae > Corythornis > Corythornis vintsioides. The sequence goes on from JAOEGS010018697.1 coordinate 14,049, forward strand.
AATTTGTGATCATCACAGAACTAAATCACTCATGGCTGTCTAACCTGGTTTTGGAGACATGTGATAAATATACTAAATATATAAAACTTCCACAGAAGTTCTACTTCCATTCTACATTCCAATTTCCTCAGAGTTGCATGCTGACTCCTCCCACAGCCATCTCTCCACAGGCTCTTACAGGTCTTCAAAAACACCAGGAATATCACACTGTGACTGACTCTTGGCTCATCTGCTGACTCACCTGGAATTTCATCTCCTCCAGAGGCCACAGACATTCAGTCTTGCCTAATTATCAAGTTTGACTCATCTCTGGACTGGTCAGAGAGATATCTCTATCTGGACAGTGATAAGTTCTTCATATTTGAGCAATAACAAGACAGGTTTAATTGTTCTGCAGTTAAAATTCAAAGTGTTTAAATAACAGCTTCCCTTGTAAACAATTTACATATGTATTCAAAGCACCATGTTCATTGTCTGTAAGGGATAGATTTCATTGTCTGACCTGTAGCCTTGCTCCAACCAGTACCCAGGTCCTAAGATGATTGTGTGGAGCCTGGTAACATTTAAATCTCTGCAGACCTTTGTTTCTCTTAGCCCACCAAAGTCTGCCTGACCCAGCACTGCTCACCACTGCTCAGCCCTTTACAGGCCACATCAGGGTTTTCCTGTTGGTTGTTTCCAGCCTTTAAAGCATCTGGAACTAAACCTGTATTTAACTCTAATCTTCAAGCCCATCTCTCAGTTCAGATGAAATTATGCATTTGCATGCACAAAGCAAATAATTTATGAAAAATTTACACAGGGAAAACTATGTAAAAGAGGGAAAACAAGCTTATTAATATCTAAAGTAGGATTTTTTTTTAAGAAAGCTCTCTTCACTCCAGATACTGGTCTCTAGCTGAACTCTGAAGCACGCTGCCAAATTTACTGTCTGGGCAGTCCAAGAGATTGATTTTGAGAGTAGCCTTGGGATGTTCCTCAAAAATATACAGGCATATCTGTTGAAGTTGATTTTAGGAGTGATGCACACACACAACATTTAAAAAAAAACAGTGGAAACACTTCTGAGAAAAATAAAGATATGAGATTTCTTTTAGTTACTTAAGACTTAACAAAATTATTAGATTATTTTGAAAATTTGGGACTTAAATGTCTTCTCCAAAATGACCAAGCAAGTAAATGCCAGAGCTGAGAACAGAAGCCATACCCTATACCCTTCTAACTTCATACCTCACCAGCCATGGTACTTCTCAATTTTAGCAATTGCTATTAAAAAAAAAGTTGGTGAAAGGTTTCAGCATTATCTTCAAGCAAGAAACAAAGGAGTTTGTTTTTTTTTTTCTTTTATTTCTTAAACATATTCAGCCAACTATTTTACTGAATCACTGATTTTAATAAATTCCCAGAAGAGATCATCTGGTCCAATTACATTTATTTAGGTTACAATTGAGCTCAGACATATTTACAGAGTGGATGCTGCCACTGTTTGAGATCATTTAAGCAAAACCTTCCAAAAAGGGTTCTTTAAAACCTGATGGACACAAAGTAAAGTAAGTGACAGTCCTTGCAGCACTTCTCACGTGACAAAGGATTTTCTTGAGATAACTTTCATGGCTGGGGCATTTTTTAGATTATTATTTTACAGTGGTTTAATAGCACTTGAGTAACTCCTCCAAAATTACAATTTGAACCAGACAGAAGATACAAGATGCTCTGTTATTTAATAGCCTTCATTAAAAGATTCCCTGAAGTGTTTGAGCCAAAGCCCAGGAGCTAAACCTCAGAATGAGCACTGCTCTGGTAAAATGATTCTTGAATCTTGCTGATTCAGGGAAACATAACCCCAGACTACATGAAGTGACTGGAATTATCCCTGGCAAACCTGTAACTGAAGAGCAGCCTTGCCAGGAATTTTATGCACACTTAAAATTTCAGACAACTATTGGTTGCTGAACAAATACCAAGTCACACAACCTATTCCTCCTGACAATTCACTGCCCAAACACACAAGAGCTTTGCAGCCAGAATTAGTTCAGGAATTTGGTTTTGTTTTGTGCCTCCTGTCACAAATGATAAACACTGAACATCTTTGTTACTGTGAGTTTTGAGGGCAACTGGAGGAAACATATCCATGAGAGAGAGGGAAACTGGTAAGTGGAGGAATATTCTCCAGAAAATTGATTTTTTGACATGCCATCATTGATTTTTCAGCTTAAGAAACCAGTGAGCAACAGTGGAGGAGTTTTTCAATACTTCATATCATAGCAGACTATCAAAAAAAATTACACTTAGAATATATATATTGAACAAAATGTAGACCTAATAGGCTTCCATCTTCTATATATACTAAAGTAAAATAGTTAAAGTGCTTTGTAATGCAAGTTAAATTTCAAAGTCTATGTCAGAAAACATTTCCTCCAGCAATAAGATTTAGGCTGATAAAGAACTTCTCACTTCAGACAACTGCTAGGATAGACTGAATTAAAATCCCTCTGTATTCTTCTATCTTTCCACTGTCTCCACTATCATGCAGTTTCAATCATTTCTTCTCAAGTCATGTGCTGCTGTTTTATGAGGGGTGTCTTGAATTACATGTGACCAGAGCTGAAAATCCAATAAACTAATCACCATGCAACCCCAGCAGTGGTCAGCCTTGATTCACTGAAAACAAATGCACTAGAGTTGCAGAAAAAAATCCAACCCTAACCAAACCAAACCAACCAACCAAAAAATAAAGCAGAAAATGCTTTTGAAACAGAGAATAATGGAAGGATCAGAAAAACAGATAATCTTGTAAAAATCTTGGCAACTGTGAATCAAGTTGAAATAAATCAGTCACATCTTGCTGTTACCAGGGTTCAGAGACAATTTGCCCTTACTCACATTGCTATTACAAGATTTATTCTTGGGTTAAGCTGAATCAGAATTGTGTAGACCTCAGAATTGTGTAGACCTCATATCTTCTCATTATCAAATTAATATTATAGATGGGATGACACATCCCTTTTTCAGAAGGAAGAAAAAGTGATTCCATTATCAGAAACTCACTGCTGGCCTAAGCAATGTCTAGCAAGGCTTTAAAAAAAAATAACAACTTTGAGTATGCCTTTTTTTCTCATCGTCAGTGCCATTTGATAAAACTGTGCATCTACATTAATAGCCAAAATTTTGCTTTGTCCTTTGTCTCCCTCTATAGAGTTCTCCTTGGTGTCAATACAGCTTTTCTAAACCACTACAGATGTTGAAATGAGAAACAATTCTTGCTGCTCCACACTGTTTTCCCAAACATAGTCTCACAGAAATACATGATTTGTTATGGTGTTACTACAGCACTGGATTTCTCCTTCTCTAACATTTTCTTTTTCACTAATGTGCTGCATTTAACAAAATTTTATGAAGAGTTGGTAGCCACAGAGGATTAGGAACTAATGAGGAAAGTGCTGTACAAAGCTGATTATACAGCTCAGATGCTCTTACCAGTCCTGACTTACCTGACAATTGAAAACTCTATTCAAGCAGTGCCTACTGTAATCATCAAAGTGCTTTAAACTGACTCCATAAGACAAGAGAATTTGCTTGTTGCTTTTTTTTTTCAGAGTGAATCCAGATCTTCAGACAAATGCTACTTTGATTTAGTCTTGTGCTAACTTCAAGAACATTCTTTTAAAACAAATGAATGCACAAAGTAGCACAATAAAAGAAACATGAGAAGACTGATAATCAAAATAAAGAATGTAAAGTTAAAAATAAAGACAAATAATGGACTTTTAAAGCTCTTATTTTTTTAGAGTGAGCTCAATTGGTAGAGGAAGTGATATAAAACATCTGCTATTCTAAATACTATCTCTGGCATAATGTTCTGTTGTTGCTAACAGACCTGCTGTGATGTCAGTTCTCTTTCTTTTAAGGGCTACATATATTCTGTCTGACAAAAAAAATAGCATCTTAACTACATATGAATATGAGTAAACTTTTCTTACCTTAAACATTATTTCACTTTCTTTTTATATAAGTATTAGAATTCAGATCCTTTATACTGCTGATCTAGCCACAGAAGTCATGTCTATTGAATCAATAAGTTGAAAACTAGGACCAATAATGAACATACAAATTAATCTGAGTATTAAACTAGTTTCTTATGTGCTATTTATGTTCTTGCAATATCATCTTTCATTGGTAAGTGCAAGTGGATAATAATTTTGCTACCATTTAAGCGTAGTACTGGCTGTTATATTCAGGCATTTGAAGATATTTTGGCTCTATTTTGCTTCTTTTTTGGTTTTCTACACATCATGAGCTGCAGTCTGCAGTGAAATCAGTGCAGAGCTTGTCACTGCCTCGGAAGGTGCCAGGTTATTGCTGTGAGATGGATCATGGACACTGTAAGAGATGCTGTGCAGACTGGAAGTGAACACAGAGCAGAGAGAATCTTTGAGTGCCATCATGTCTACAAGCACTGGAGGGCTGGGGATGTGCTCACTGGTTGATGGGCACCCTTCATGGAACTGTGATATTATCATTTTCCTTGGACTTGGGCTGTGTTGAGTGGGTTCCCAGTTCATACCACCAACACCAGGAAGACCAGAACAATGCCATTGCTATCTTGCTGTTTCCCTGCAACACTTAGGAGGCCACACACACTCTTCCCTGTTCAGCTCTGCACTAAACATGCACAGTGTACACACTTGTTTGGTAGTTTCATCACAGTCTGCTTTCAGCACAAATCAGCTGGGATTAAACTCATCATTATTTCTTTTTATTTTTAAATGAAGTTAATAGCCTGAATAGAGGGGAAAAAAACCATACAGCACAGCTCTTTATCTTCTTTGCATATTTAGCTACCCCCTCATTTTTTTTGTAGTCCACAGCACTGGAGGAATTCCTGTGCAGATGACAGCATTTGCTATATGCTAAAAGCAACACCCACCACAACTCTGTTTTTTCTCTTTCTAAGCCTCTTGACTTAATGCTTCTTTGTATTGTTGATTTTAGTTTTTTTTTCTTTTAATCCCATTGAACTAAGCAGAACAGAGAAAATCACACAACTAAGTGACCACCAATGATTTTTTCTGATTAAATGAACCACCCATTACATTTGCTAGGAGACATTGTGCTGCCCCATGCATTTCTGTATGAAGTTAAACTTGCACCTGAATATACAACCTTCTAAAAAAGGTTGGCTAAAAGGAAACTATGTCAGAAAAGTATAAAGAAATGATTTGAGACTATTTAGAAAGGCTTAGGATTCAAGTTTTCTCAGTGATGTTCTGTTCAGTGAGAACTACTAGAACTCTGCATCTGCCTTTTTACTGGAAGCTTTCGAGTCCTCTCAGAAATTCAGAAGCATTCTTGTCTTTCAAAACAGAAACTTTGAAACACAAATGACATTCTTGACTTCATATCAGTTCATCATAAAAAAGATGCTCATTGGGAAAAGAGAATAATGGAGGAAAGAACAAATGGATTCACCAGATTGGAAATAAAGGCAAAAAGCTATCAGAACACAAGATATAGGATAAAATATAGCAATGAATGAAATAAATATTTTTTTCTTTCATAGTTCAAGTTTTCCCTGACCCCTGTTTAATATGGATAGAACACCATTACAGACATGTCTCAACCCATAAAAAAATTCCAGATTCCAGCACTATTCCCCAAGGAACTGCCCTTCAGAAAAAATGGTATGTAGCTTTTTATTTGAAAAACTGAGCAAAAAAAAGTCTGCCATTGTTGAAGCTCCTCCATTCACACCCTCCTCTCTCACTTCACTGGAGTGTGCTCTGGATTCATTATCCTTTGGTTATTATGCAGATAAAAACAGAGTACACATTTCCTGAATTACAAAGGCCCTCAGAAAATAGCTTGCAAAGATGAAATAGGTGTCTGGGTACTATGTGCAGACATGAATTCCCTGTGCCTACACTTTAATCTAGGACAATGCAAATCAGCTCTGCTCTAGGAAGTATGTGATCAAATATTTCCTGCAACTTTATTTACCTGAGACTTAGAAATACCCATTGTATTCTGGTGGATTTAGGGAAAAAATACCTCTTTTCTTATTCTACTGTGGGGCTGTACTGAGAGAAAAATACTGACCCAAAAGGTAGAACAAATTCCCTCCACTGATAAAATATTTGCACTTTTTTTTCTTTCCATTAGCTAAAAGCATTCCTTTTTACTTTTATCTCAGCAAGTCTATTTCATCAAATAAATCAAAAAGAAAGGAGCAGAAGTAGAAATGTCATATTGCAGCAAGCTATACAACTCACTGTACAGAAGGAAAAGTACTCTGAAATATATTAGCTAGACTAATGGTAGTTAACCTGCTCATTTTCTTCTCAAAACTGCCTGGCAGCTTTCTGCTGTTTCCCATTTCTGCTCATCCAGGCATTAAAAATCCACATTTATTCCCAGACTTTGGTTCCTTATAAGGAGTTCTACTTTCTACTATCAGTTCATGTAGGGTTATCTATTTTATAGAGGTATTTATTTATCAGGCCACTTTTCTAATACAGTCTATAACACACACTTTTATTAATTGGTTAAATTTCTAGTTTCAGTTCTATCCTAGGTGCTCAGAATAAGGGACAGGCTTCAAACCACATCTACTCAAGCATGTTTTTAACCCTTTCTCCTCCCCAGATCTGACAGTTTATTGCAGAGAGCACACACACAAAACACCTCCTGGGAAGCATCTTAAACAGGGCAAGTTTGGGGCATGGCTAGAAACAATAGTTTTTCATTATCTGCACAATGAATTGCTTCTACAGTAATGATATTACAGAGAAAAAGAGTTTGTGTGGCTCTACAAAATCAGCTTCTGGAGGAAAATTTTGTAGTTTTGGAGATAACTATTGCTATAAAGCCCTGTTAGTTATCATATAAATGTGAAATTGACAGTGTGATTCAGAAGCAAAAGAAGAAGGGTTTTGAGAAGTAAATGTCAAGAGACTCCTGTTTATAAACTTCTGTTTATTGACTACTTTGGCAGAGGCTGAAATAGTTGGGTCAGGCTGATTTGAGCTGCAGTTACAAGTGACTTTGTAAAGGCAAAACTTGGAAATGATTATTTTAGTCCTTCTCATTAACTATGTTGACATCTATTCTGCTGCTTCTCCATTTCTCCAGGCCACAGGTAAGAGGTGAGTGGTTTACAGAGGGTGCTCAAGCACACACACAGAAGCCACTGTACAGAATAAGGAAAAACTTGGCATTTATTGCAGTTCAGAGGAACAGATCTAGTTGCCCTTTTTACCAGAACTCTCCAAATGGATATCCATTCTATTTTAACAACTTCCAGAGGTATCCATTTATCTTACTAGGGTAGCAGATTAATAGTAAAGCAGTCCTTTACTTTTTTTTTCTTTTTATATTTTTTTCCTACAGTTTTTGAGGATCTAATACATCTAATACATTCTACTTTTGGCTACCATGGTGACAGGTACTATGAAAAAAATCAAACTAGCTCAATGGAGATTTTTGGTGATCTAAATGCATCCTTTTCTGCATATTTTCAGGTAGGTTTTTATGCCTGGTCTTCCTTATTGTTGAAAATATTTCATCTGTTAAATAAAACCCAAGAAAAATAAGGATGACTGCTTGAGTAACTGTGTCCTGCTATCACCTAATTGTACCCTGTTTCTTCTTTGCCATGTTTAGAAGGCTTAGCTGCTAACTGAACTAAGATGCTGTCTGTATGATTGTCAGCTCAGGGACTGCAAGGTGAAATCATTCAAACTCAGTTGGAACTTTTCAGGCAGTACTGGAAGGTAACAAGATTTTACCTCATGCATTTTTGACTTATTTTGAGTAATAACAAAGAGATTCCCAGCATGCTCAGAATTTCTTACTACTAATATTCTCACACCAACCACTCTCAGCAACTTTTTTGTGTGTTTGCAAAGAGAGAGGCAGGTGCAGTTCTGAGGAATAAACACCAACGATGGGATTCACATCATGATTCAAAGCACTGTGAGTCAGTTCTCCCTGAAACACATGCCTGAGGTAAGACTCAATTATAAACACAGGGGCCTAACACCACTGTAGATATTACAATATGCAGGACAGGCAGCTGACTGACAGATACTACACAGGGCTTACATAAGATGGTGGCTTACAAGGGAAACAACTATTTCTTTGAGCCTGCAGTCATTCTGTGTCTATGGATTATGCCTTGTTCCAATGGATTTGCCAACTACTGCATTTATTCTCTTTCTTACCTAGTTGCACAAAGAGTTGAAGAGTCAGTAAGATGCTCTGTTACTTTGTGTGTTATACTATTATACAAAGAATTAAACATGAGAGAATGTAAAATAAAGGAAATTGATATTGAGTCAAAAAAAGAGAAGATGCAGACTCCATTTCTTGGGGAAGAAACTGAAGCATAAACGTTTTCCCTGAATTCCTCCATGACAAAGAAATGTAAATAAAGTCTATTAGATGCTGTTGATAATGTTATCTGGAGGCAAAAACCCAATAAAAAATAAGCATATGAAGAAACAAGATGTGATCTGAACACTGAAAAGCACTGCAAACTGCAGGCATGCACCTTGTTGGGGCAGAGCAGGACTGGCTGCTGAGGTCAAGAATAAGAAAAAAAAATCATTTGGGTAAAAGCAGAGTGACTGTTTTACTGACATTTGTATCTGGCAATAACATGAAATAGTCTTGTGTAGTACATGTTATTACAAGCACTTGTGATCGTTGGATAAACAGCAAATTGTTCACTGGTAGAATCACAGAATGTTGAGGGTTGGCAGGGAACTCTGGAGACCATCTAGTCCAACCCCCTGCCAGAGCAGGGTCACGAGGGCAGCCCACACAGGAACAGATCCAGGTGGGGCTGGAAAGTCTCTGGAGCTGACTCCACAGCCTCTCTGCTCAGCCTGTTCCAGTGCCTATTGCTGTCCCATGGATAAACATTATCCACCAGGACACCCATCTTCCTCTCCATGGAGCTGCTTTCCAACTGGTCTACCCCTGGGAGACTGTCAAAAGCCCTGCTGAAGTCAAGGGAGACACCATCCACTGCTCTCCCTGCACCTACCCATTCAGTCACACCAGCAGAGAAGGCTGTCAGATGAGCACCAGGGCACGTGAACTTGAGGCTACTTCCAGATGCCTGAAGGTCTTGTCAACATCCTCTCCCTGGTCTGGTGGTCTGTAGCAGACACCCACAAGTTTCACCTCTATTTGTGTGCCTTTTAATTCTCACCCATAAGCTTTCAACATGTTCTTCACACACACCTCCCTCCTGATGTCACAGACACTTCCAGAACAAGCAGCTGTTGTCCAATGGCAAAGGCTGGATATTGTTAGCAGATACTGGATTATTTCAAAGATCCATAGCTCCATTCCCTGTAATGGGACCTCACACACTTTGCTCTTGTTTAATGGCATCCAGATGTCTTGATCTCAAAATGTGCTTTCAGTGAAAAAAAAAAAACCAGCAGGAGGAAAAAAAGGAAGAAAAGAGATGACAAGAGACAGTAGTCTGAATATATTCACTTGTCTCTCTGTAGGCTGCTGCTGTAATCTGGGGCATTTTAGGTCATCTGAGCCATCAGCTTTGGCTTGGCAGATATAACGAAGGACCTTTGATGGATATGTTCCCATCTGAACCTGAAACTGGAGGCCACATCTGATACTATCAGCCATTTCAAATGTCACTAGACACTTTTGTGTAGAAAACTGAATCAAGTTCCTAGAGACAAGATAAAGAAAAATGTGATAGCAAAACAGTTATCAAGGGGACTGGGACTAGAGAAAAACCCTTTACAAGGGAGAAGTCTCAAGGCTGTTAATTTGTAAAGAAAATCCAGATGCATACCCCATTAAGTAGCTCTTTAAATATATGTCAAAATTCAAGCAAATCGAGCCCCTAACTCTCATAAACCCAGCCACTGCTTCAGCCACAATTTAAATCACTTGAAATAATTCCTACACAAAAGTTGATTGCAAATTGCATCCAAAAAAAAGGAATAAAATTAAAGAGGATGATTATATAGCAGCTATGCCAGTTTAAGGTTCCTCTGCAAGAATCAGGTGGGGTCTGCAGTTTGATGCAAAGGCAAGACCAATGCCAGCACAGTCAACCAAACAGCAGATTGGTGCCCCTGTGGCACTTGGGTCAGATCTAAGTCAGTCTTTAGACAGTATGCTGAGGTTTTGTTTTGTAGGACACACTCTCCAGATGTTATATAGGACACCCAGCTTTAAAAGGAGAGTCATGGTGCCACCAGGGCCTGAAGCTCCCTGGGCAGCAGGAGCAGCAAGGGGTCCACATGGTATCACGCAGAGCAGGGCCTGGCAGCCAGGGCACATCACATCCCAGCCAAGGAGCAGGGGGCACTGGGAGAACTCCTGGCATCTCCTTGGGGACAGGGACAAAGCAGGGCAAGGCCAGGCTGCTGGCCTGTGTGGGTGGGCCTGTCCTGGTGGGATCCATGGCCAGGCAGGACAGGACTATAGATAGTGGAGAACAGTCCTGCTGTGAGGTCCCTGGGGCAGGGACTGACAGCTCCAGGGTACTGAAATGGGGTCCTGGACCATGGGCACATTCATATGAGGTGAGTGGTGCTCTAGAAGTGCAGTTTTTAGTTGACAGTTTCTAAAGTGCAGACATTTAAGGATATGTGAGTTGAATCTCCTCTAGCTAAATCACTTAATGTTTATCAGTTATCTTTCTGGCTGCAAAATTAAAAACACCTTGTCTCAAGTTGTTTTGACAATACATTAGCTCACAGCTTTATGATATGCAGCTAATTACATGTCCCACAGAGCCATTCTGTTTAGAACAGACCTTCAAGATCAAGTCCAACCATTAACCCAGCACTGCCAGGTCACCACTGAAATTTTAACAGCTAGGAAATTTGATTACATTTCAGCATACTCACATTAAAATATTTATCCACTAGCTAAATAGCCAAGCTACTTCTCTTTTGAGGGTTCTTTTAAATAAACTTTAACTTTGATGATGTATTTTCACCATCCTAATCTACATGTTTAGGTAGTTTAGTGGAAAAGACCATTCACACTTGGCTTATTTTTCTTGGTACAAAAGTGCATCATATGCAAACTGCAAAGTAGCCTTTACAAGCCAACAAAAGCAAAAAGAAATACAACTGAAAGATAACCCAACCTTTTTTCCCATTGAACTTTCCACAATTATTTCAAATTCTGCTTTATAATAATGCCTAGTGAATACCATTTAAGATATCTACAAAATTTTGTAGATCCAAATCTAAAGACTCAAGACTTACAAAAACAAAATGGCTGAATAACAGCAGCAGCAAGAAAATCAAACATATATTCTTGAAGGTAGGCCTTTAAGAAGTTACTATTTTCTTCTTGTGGTAAGTAATAAGCATGATTTCCCCTGAGCATTAGAAAATGACAGTCTTAGGTGCATTTACTTGTTTTAAGTACTTGTATTTTGTACACATTTTCAGTGTTTTTATAAGATGAAATTCATAAATTTACTAGGGATGAAAAAATAATCTGTATAGTTACTGCTTTCCTACAATATCATCATAAAACATACAAAAATATCCTTTCTATGGAAAGTATATATTCAAATATATCCGATAGAAAAAGCAAAAATACAGAGCCTGAGCCAAAATTCACCAGCCCCTGAATGAAGCCCAGGAAAAGGTAAAGATACTAAATAGTGTTGGAAACAGCTGGGCTTCCCACCAGGATGGTTGCTTGTAGTTACTGACTCCACTGTCTCAGATGTGATCTGTGATAATTTTATTTTTCAGTGACACATCCATTTACAAGGAAATGTAGTTAGAATGAGCTTATTTAGTTTCTTTCCCTGATAAAAAGCACAGATATTAGGCTTATTTTTATTTGTTTCTTTTGTTTTATGCAGATGAATATTTTCCCTAAGCACTTAAGTACTTCTGAGTACTTTGACCATTTCTCACACTGAGCTGAAATTGGCTAACAGAGACAGATGTTTCTGGGGAAGCTGAAGGTAAAAAAAATGTGTAGAGAGCCACATGCACACACACAAATATTGCATCAGTGAAGCCAAAAGTTCTCTTTTTTGATTAAAACCAGACAGCTGTAAGGAAAAGGAATATATATTTTTAAATGTCATGTCATAATTTCTGACATGCCTTTCATTGCAAATTACTGAAGCACCTAAATTATAATATATAAATTCCAGATTTAATATAACCTTGGATAACTAATGGACCTGTCGTCGAAGTACTGCAAGAAGTGAAGGAAAAACATAAAACACCCAAACCTCCCAGTATCACAGAACCATCACAGAACCACTAGAGTTGGAAGGGACCTCTAGAGATCTAGACACCACCAACTGCTGTCCCTTCATCTAGCCAGTTATGCCATCACAGAAGGCTGACTGGCCAAGCACTTCTCCTTCTGAATCCATGTTGACCCCTCCCAGTAATCTTTTCTTCCACATGCTTAGATGTCATCCAGAACAATTTGTTCCATCACATTTCCAGGGTCGGTGGCAAGATTAACTGCTCTATAGTCTCCTGGGTCTCTCAACAGCTCCAGCCATGTAGCCAGAATTTGACGTGAATTACATGTCTATTTCTGGCTACCTCCTTTCCACCAACTGGCGAGACAGAGGAAAACAGAACCCGTGCACCAAATCTTACCTCTGTCCCTGGGGCTTTAGTGTCCTCCTCGATTCTGCTCAGCTGCTTCTTTGCTGTGTCATTCATGTCCACACAAAAAAGGGTAGTAGTCTGTGCTTTTATTTGTGGCATGCTCAGTTACCTCTCTGATCGTAGCTGCCAGGAGGCAGCAGATCTCTGGTGACTCTGTCGGGTCAGCAGGTGCCTCAGTGCTCCCGAGCAGAGTCACCCACTACAGGTACCATCTTCCTTTTGCCTGTTCACCGGGTGCTGATCTACAGTCACCCCGCAGCCCTGGTTCTGGGTGTCTGTGGCTGTTAAAATCTCCTGTTTGTGGTTGCAACGGGGGAAGGTGGAGGCTGAAGGGGAGTTGCTTTTGTGGGTCACCAGTGGCCAAGGTGCCTCATTCACGGAGGTGTCCTCGACTGGAACGTGCGTGCTAAACGACCTCTGTGTCTCCATCTCGGCTCTGCCGAGATTCTCAGCAGGTTCTTGTAGCTCTGCCCCCTGACGGAACAGGTCACCAACCTGGGACATTCGGGTGGAGCCGCGGGGCTGTCAGGGGGTTCCAGCGGCCTCCCCGCAGATCCCTGAGGAGCCTTCGCGCCCCGGCCTCGCGCCCCCCGCCCGCTCGCGCTCCCTGGGCAGCGTTGGGGGGCGGGGGAGGGGCCGCCGGGGGGGCTGCTCCGCCCGGGCCGCCTCAGCTGCCGCCACCGCCTGCAAAGGAGTCCAAAGAAGAGTCCAAAAAAATGCAACCAGGGCCGTCTCGGCGAGCGGCCGCTGTCGCGGTCCCTTCTCGTTCGGATCTGCCGCCGGTGGAGCTGCTCCGCCCACAGGCTGCCGGCCCCGGCACGGCCCAGCCGCTCTCCCGGCTTCGGGAAGCCGCAACAGAGCCGCTCGGCGCTTTCACCGCCTTCCCTTCCCTTCCCCGGCCCGGCCTGACCTGCACTGGAGCTGGTCTGGGCGAGCTATTGGCGGGTCTGTGCCCGTTCAATCTGTGCCGCCTTTCGCAGTCTCAGTTATCAGTGATAACTGATATACTCAGTTATATATCTCAGTTATAATTTTCCAATACCATTTGTCTTCAGCAGAAACACCTTTAGCAGTGCAATGCATCTCATGAAGTAAAGCGCTGTCATGTAATTAACTATTGGGAAGGAACTGAGTTTAACAGCTTTGCATTTCTTTTCTATAGAGTGATTTGTTATTTCTGCCTCACGTTGGAAAATGCAAAGGGAAAAGTGTATTTTGGTAATAAAGTGAAAAGTTGACTTTGTTTCAAAAGGAACAAAAACCAACCAAACAAAAAAAGAGACCAAGAATACGCAATTTAATGTTTTCATTACTTGAGCGTGTGTTGATAAACAACAGTAAGTTAGTGTTTGAATTAGCTACTGAGTCACACACCAACACTGCTGGAGAGTATAGTTATTACTTGACATATTTAGAAAGCTTAAATTGTGGAGAAGATTAGACAGTAACTCATCTTCCTAGGCTGTGATAAATAAATGTATAATACATCTGATGTGACCATAAAAGCTCAGATTTCAAAACTAGTGCACGGAATGATGCTTCATTGTTGCAGTGTCATCATTGGGCTTTGTTGTAATTAATTAAGCTAATTATGCCAGTTAACCATTGGCTACTAAGAGTTAGCCAACACTCCATAGGGTGTCACATCCAGAAAACTATTGAGACTGACTGGATGTACAGGATGAGTCCTGAATGTGAACTGTCACTGGATGTATTTCTGTGTAGGTCTGTATCAAATAAAGACCCAACCTGTGTGAAAGTCACAAAGTAGTAGAATTGGTTGGAGCTGTTATAATTATTTCTATAAGCTTAGAAGAACACCCATCTGTAAATGTATTCCTATCTTAAACTCTCAAGTTGTAAGTCATTAAG
>JAOEGS010018699.1:0-28179 GCA_025447755.1 Corythornis vintsioides
CACCCCCCCCCCCCTCCCCCCCCCCCCCCCGCCACCCTCCCCCCCCGCCACCCGCCCCCCCCGCAGCAATAGCACAGCCCAAAAGAAACGTAAAACTTCTCTGAAAGTAACAGAACTAGCACTTGCCATGTGATGATACTTACAGGTTGCTCTGAGGAAAGCGCTGCTGTGATCGTCTGAACCCACTGGAGAGGGGGGGCTGGGGCTCAGAGCCCAGCATCGCTTCGTCTACACACTCGGGACGCCTGCCCTGCAGGGCCCGAGGCAGCTGACAGATGAGCAGAGCCAGGACAAACCACCATTATCTCCCAACACCCAGACACAACCTCCCAGCAAAGCTCTCCGGGCCAGTCTGTCTCCGGAGTCAGCAGCGATGCTCCTAAAGAGCTTGATTTGGCCTCTTTGAGCCACAAGCAGATACTTGGGCATCTTGCACACCATAACTACTTTGCTGCCCTTTCTAAATGCCCGGGAGATTCGCTACACCTAGCTTGGGTTAGCAGGGAGCAAGAGCCTTAAAATATTAACACAGGAATGAGCAGAATTCAGCATCCATTACAGCATCCCTGGGAATACACATACACTTTATAGACAGAAAAATAGCACTTAATCTACAAGCAGATGATTGAAGGAGCTACAGGAGAGAGAAAATGCAAACTGCTCTTTAGGCTTATTGTGGTGATTTTCCTATACACAGGTTAGGGAAGGGGCTCTTGACAGCCTATTTGGGAGCAAACCGTGACAATGTAGCATGTGTTCACAAAAATCCTTTCACTTTAATACCTAGCTTGCCTGCTACTGACTTCTGTACTCTCACATCTTTTTCCTTGATGAAGTACAAGCCATCTAGAAACACCTTTTGCACAGGAATTCAGTGCTACGTGTATAAGGGACTTCAGAAGTAATAGAGCTAGGGCAAATTGTGTTAGAAACTGAGTAATTGTTAGAAAATCGTTTCTCCTGTTATATGTACAGTATATATCTTACCTGTTAAAAATAATAAACTGAACATGCAAAACTATAAGCAAACTCCTCTTTTTTTAAGCTACTTACTTTTTGACATAAAAATATTGCTATAAACACAAACAAAAAAAAAAAGCCTTCAATATAGAAAAAAAAAAACTGTGCTACTTGTTAGAATGAAAAGAGAACTAAAATCCTCAAAATTGATTATTTTTTAGGCTAGAATAAGAATAACCTGCTCTAATAAAAACAACACTAGCTACCTCAACAGAAAACAGTTTTACCTAAAAAGAAAGAGCCTCTCTGTGTGGAAGATTTATATTTCTGTCAGCAGTGCCTCGTCAACCTTTGATTGGTCTGTTTGAAAATCGTTTGCCAATCAGTAAAGATCTTTGGCTACTTCAAGGTGGGAGGGAGAGCTAGGGCACATTAATTAAAATAGGTAAGCCATGTTTGAGGTAGGTGGCTGACGTTTGGGTGGGTTTGGTGTTTTTGGTTTTTTTTTGGGTTTGGTTTGGGTTTTTTTTGTTTGGTTGGTTTTTTTTGTGCTTGTTGCAGACTCTATATCTGATGGCATTAAGGGTATGGGACCATTGTTAATTTTCTGTTCTCGTTCTTATTTAGACAAAGCTGATAGGAAAGTAAGAGGCATGTTATAAGCTGAAATATTTTCTTCTAGTATTTGCAGTAAAAAAAACAAAAAAAACCCCAAAAAACAAAAACAAAAAACCAAAGCCCAATGTTATTCTTCTAGTTTTTGTCTTTTTATCTGGTATCTCTGGTGACATTGTGATGTTCCCACCAATTTCTTTTATTCATGTACACTCACATACCAGCTACAGGACTTGTACTGATTGAGTGCTGTTGACAATGGGCTAGTGAATTCATTGAGTTTTATTGGTTTTAATCATGCTTTAAACATTTAACATTACCTTTAACATAATTTTTTTTTTTCTGTTCTTGAATTTTTAAGTGTTTGAATATTATGAAGAGAGCAACCATAAGTGGGTGCAAGGGGTAAAGCAGTACATAAGAGTTTTACCTTCTCAGTCCTATTCTTCTAGGCTTTTAATACAGCTTGTAGCTTCTTGATGTCATGATCTCATGATCTGCTGGACTAGTGAAGATAAAGATGTCTCAAAATACAGATGAGAGCTGTTTATCAGCAAGCATGCAATATCCCAAGATTCTTAGCTAAAAGTGGATAGTATGCTTAAAGTATGATACTTTTTTAGAAATTAAGCCATTTTGTCTTGTGAGCTTCCGTTTTTGCTTGTTTTCACAAATCTTTTCAAGCCAAAGCAGAAGTTCAAGTAGGTACTCTGTCTTAAGCTAAATAATTCCTTTTCTGTTCATGTGAGACACTCAAAATGGGAACATAGTACTTCTATTTTGTGAATCCTCTAACAGATAGCTGATCTTTTCTCCTTCTGCATTTCAGATCATAAGATAAATGAATGGCTGTGGCAGTGAAAGCCCTGTGTGATCTGAAGTATCTGCCCTTAAAGGCAGGTAGGCATCTACGTAAAGTAGTCTTGTTTATGCCTTATCATAGCTAGCTGTGAGACTTCAGTAAGCAATGTCTAAAGTAGACAATGTGTTAAATAATCTGCAGTTGTTTAACTTTTGCTTCTTTAAACACAAATCACTGAAATGGAAATGAGAACCTGTAGACTGTTCAATATGGTCTCAGTTTGGGTAAGTCTCCTTATTCTTCCCCTAAAGGAGTCTTATTCCTTCTGTAGAGGAGCATACTCGGAGCTCAGTGTTTTGTTGTTTGGCTGAGGTTTGGTTGTGGGTTTTTTTGGTGTTTTTTTGTTGTTGTTGTTTTTTCAAGTTGTTTGTAGATGTTATATGTATTTATTGTAGGCCAGTGGGGTACCAGGCCTTTTGTAGTTTCTAGTCCAGCAGGATCCATAGTTTTTCTCCTTATACTCACTAATGTGTTCTTGCAGCTCTCCGTTACTTTCTCCCCTGAGCAATCTAATTTTTCTGCCTGCTTCAGAGCACTTTGGCAGCACACAGCCCATCCATTCTTCCCAAGCCTGAGGTACTGCTGATCCCTGGTTGCGCTGTTTTTATCCCTTCAGAAAGTACAGCTCCCTTCCTTCAAATCCCCAAATCAGCTTGTTCTTTATACCTTGTTTCTACCGAGTGCCTTGACACAGGCACTTTCATTTCAACAAACCCCCAGGGCTATGACCCCAGTCCTAGCCTTTGGCACTCTGTGAGAGCTGGAAGATAGAAGTGTTGGCTGGTCTTGGCTCTCTTCCTAATTTCTGTGGTATTTGCTCGCAGATTTGGGTGAGTTGCTTTCTTGTTCTGCCAGAGTCTTTTAAAAATTATGAGTTTTTACAGAGCTGGTACAAAATTTATCAACACTGCATCAGCTTTCCTGCCCCAACTGTCATGCAGCTCTTTACATTAACTGATGTCTACCTTAAGAGCCTTTTTCCCCCTGCCCTTACGGGAGGGCTATTCAGGACTGCACATTTCGGGCAGTTAGAAGCTGTTTTCTGACGTCCGTTTTAAATGAATACGCATCTCCCTGGCTCCCTGGTGCTTGTCTTAAGTTTCTGTGTCTCTCTTGCCTCCATGGCAACATTTACAGGCTGTCGTCGGAGCATTGCTTCATTCTCATTTTGCTCAGCCAACCATGACAAGCTTTTTGAGTGCCTGATTTCTGTTCCCCTGGTCATCTCTGCTCTGTGATTGCCTGTGGTCAGAGGTCTCTTTCCTGAAGAGGTATGATGAGCAGCACGTAAATTGCTTCAGGCATGTCTTCCTGGAGATTTCTATTTGAAAGATCCATAAGGGAATAACTTTTCTGATATAGAATTTTGTTTTATTTACTTCCCTGCTTACATTCCTGTGGCTTTTTAGGATAGCCTGCATACAATCAAATGACAAGTTTCCAAATTGCTGCAAAAATCTTGATTACAGTTCTTAGACTATACTTAGCAATTTTTTAATCAAACCTGGAACCTGCTCTTTAGGCAATCAGCAGAAAAGCAAAATCTTTCCAGGGTTTATGCATTTTGCCTTTCTCACAAACACTGAGGCAGAGTCTTAGCATTTCTAAACACAATAAATTAAGGGGAAAAAAAATGCTGCCCAGCCAGAGATAAAGGTGAGTCCCACATGCATGAGGGCTCAGGGATGCTTGCAGGACACTGCTGAGAGGATGCTTTATCCCTGACTGGGCTGTCTGAAGGTGTCTCCACCCTCATAATCTTTCTGTGGCTCAATTCCGTTTCTCCCAAGGGAGATGTGTGGCACACATGCGAAGACCAGAAGACAATTTGATGCTGTGATAATGTGAACAAACAGGCAAGTGGGAGACTTACCCTAAAGCCCTAATTAAATGTTTTGATTAAATGATTGCAAAATACTTCACAATTCGTCTTTAGATAGAAGCTGCTGTAGGATTGTAAAGCATTATTATAAAATTATTTCAGGTGATTGTATCTGCATCCTGTTGCAGCTGAAGTTCTAGATACAGAAACTGGACTTGAATGACTCCCGAGTTAATAAGATGGGGATGATGGATACAGTTTGCTGCAGACACATACATACAGAGAGATGACTGCAACTCTTTGAGGCTGGAAGACTGTCAATGGCCTTTTTAAGGATTATGCGATCTATTCAATAAATTGGGTTTTTTTAGATAGGTCTGCTTTGGAGTACTTGTACAGGAACCAGGGATTAATTAGTTTTATTTCACTCTACAGTATTATTGCCATGAATGCCCTCAATGCTCAAATTATTTTTTTTTCTAGTAGGGCAGATCTTTCTCTAGTGTTTGTCCAATGAATGCCCCATTACAGGTTAAAAATAAAGTAGTTTTTGTTGCTCCTACATAACAAACACTGCAGAAAGACAGATAAAACTGTCCATTTTTTGGTAATCCTGTTCTCCATGTAAATACAAACTAGGGAGGAGATTGTCTGAGATGAGAACAAATTGAGAAGAGCTTGCAGACTGTCTGATCTCTTGTCTGCGTTGCAAAAAAAGAATCAGATTAATGACTGTAATCAGATTAAGGCTAATCAAGGGAACATTTCTGGGGGGCATCAGAACTCTGCTGATACCAAAGAACCATGTGGAAAATCAACATTAAGGGCCTGACATGTTCTGTCGTGTAGTGTAATGGGAGCAAATAATGGCTTTCAAAGAAGTCCCAAGCGCTGGCAACAGGAACATGGATTCCCAGAGGGCAAAGAGGCGTGAAGGATCTGGGAAGTGTCTCTCAAACCCTGGCTTGAGGCACATATTGCTTGGGGTGACTGAGTGCAGAGTCCTTCAGCACATTGGCTTGTGTACAAAGGCAAGGGTGTGGGCCCTATAGAGATAGGGGTTAAATCTGCATAAAACCATCTCTGCTGTCAGCCTGCTGTGTTTTGTTTAGAAAAACAGTGCTGAAGGACGAGAACTTGCACTGAAGATGCATAGACACAGGTGACCAAGGTTTAGAAGACAAGGAGAGGGAGAGTGATGAAAATGAATTATACCTGAAAAAAAAGAGGGAGCAAAACAGTATTAGAAAAAGGGAATAGAAGGGGAAATGATTGAGCAATGTTAGGTTCTTAATAGTCATTTTCCATTTCCCTCAGTAAACAGCGGTGTGCACCATGCTGGTCAAGCGATGTACCACCAGCTCTTGAAGTGGGAATAGAAATAGCTGTGGGTCTTTGTAGAAGAGGCATTTTAAACTTTCTAGGAGAAAGCAAAAAAGTGGAATTGTAAACACGAGGAAGAAAGGGAGGAGGAGGTCAAGAACGTGAGGGGAAGAGGCACTTGCACTGTCTGTTCAGATCCTTTGTTTCTTCAGTGCCAATTGTATATCAACAAATACTTGCTATCAACAGAACTTGCTGCTATGTGCAATACTTTAATCCTGCTGGTTGTTACTGACTTCCAGCCTGTGCTGGAATCAAGAGGGATATTGTGGGCATCTCCTTTCCTATGTGAGGCATCCTTCTCTCAAAATACTCAAGTTTTTCTGGCTGCATTTATTACCTTGTTTGTCTTTGAAGTTCGGCCAGCTTCCTGGGGTGGCCAAGGGGTTGTTTGATGTGAGAGCTTCAAGACCAACCAACAAACGTGTACAGAAATAATATGAGATTTATGAGATCTGAAACTGGTGCTGTCCATTTTTTATTTTTTTTTTTAATGTCTGGCTAATTGGTGTGGGAATTGTTAAGTTCTAATTGAGGTTTTCTCCCTGCTTGGGATATTTATAAATTCCAGTCCCGTGTGTCTCTCGTGGATCTGTTAAGCTGTGAGTGCATGTTGTAGCTGTAGCCCTTTACCTGGGGCATGTGAAATCTCTTCTCTATTCATCACTGTTTTTCTTCCATTTTTTTGGCATTTGTTTGTCTTTGGAAACATCTGTAGCTCTATAAAATGTGGTTCACATCAATTGTTGGAATCAGGCCCTGTTATTTGGGCATACCCATATGAAATGGTTGGTTTAAATCTTATTTCCGTATAAAACAAAGCTAAAATTTGAGGGGCAATGAGGCCCCTGATGTTTTAGGTTTTTCTTCCCCCATATCTTCCGTAATGGAACCATCTGAACAGAGGTTTAGCACAGGAGCTAAACCAATATAGCAAAGGTGGCATTGGATTTTGAGATGGTTGAGGCAATTAAACATGAGTGAAAAAAACAACCCCACCCCCCAAAAAAACGAACAACAAACAAAAAAAACCCACAAAAAAACCCAAACAACTGGGGAGGGAGCTAATGGGACATAGCCCCTGGTTGCCATGAAAGAACAGGAACAGAATGACATGAGATAGAAAAGTCTCGGTGGCCATAGTAGGTGGTGCAGGTCCTCTGGTGGAGTCTGCAAGCTCGTGCCACTCTCCCAGGGTTTGAATTGCAGAGTAGCAGGTGACTCCAGCTGCTAGCTGGTTCCCAGTTGACACAAGAGCTGTGTGAATCTATGCAGGTCCATTGTCAGTGGCTCTTCTCTGGGCGGCTGCTGAAACGTTGTGTGTGTGCGTGTGAATTTTCGAGGCTTAATCTGCATTATATAGCGTGTGCTCGCCTGTAAGCTTTCTGCAGAGCTCTAGAGCATGTGTGTCATGGAGGGCGAGACCAGAAAAGCAGATGTCCTGAACATGCCCCTCCTACTTGGGGATTAGAGATGCTCAGGGGAAGCAGAGAGAAGCTGGGACACACCTCCCTGACTCACTGCCAGAGACAGCAGCAGCTTCTGCAGGTTCAATAGGCCTTGGCTCTCTAGTTAAATAAAGGCTCTCTGTCCCTGCAGCTCCATTTCCAGCAACCATCCCCTTCTTTTGGTTAAGCAGAGTGGAGGAGGATGGCCTATGCTGAGGAAGACAGGTAAGGTGCTGTGAAATAGGGGATGCACAGACATCCAAGCTGGAAAGGGTGAGCAAAATGGCATTGCTTTTCCTTGGCTTGTTTTCCTCTTCTTCCTACTGGGCACTCAATAAACACCAGGTGAGGGCTGCTCAGAAGTAAACATCATGTTATTGAAGAGGAATTTGGCCATCTGCCTGTGTTAGGCACTGCTATTATGAAAGATGGTAACGGGCAGGTGACCTTGGGAGAGGTTATGGGCCAGAAGAGGCAGATATTGTGGTATGGAGAAGCACAGGCTACGTACAGCAGTGCCCCCCTCTGAAGCGTGGTGCTGGATCTGTCCCTTAGGCTAGAAGTGGTTTTTACAGGGATTTGCTTTTCAACCAACCTAGAAGCATAAAGAGGGTGGAGTGTTGTGGGGTTTTTTTGGTTTGGTTGGTTATTTTTTTGTTTTGTTTTGTAGATGTTTGTTGTTGTGTTTTCCATGCCATAAAAGATCTGTCATCGGTGGCAGCCCCGTGTTTTGCAACAGATGTGTTTCTCCCGTGGATGACAGCAATTACAATAAAAGGGGATTGTGTGCTTGGCTGATGCGGTGATTTAATCCAAAGCGATGCTACCGAGCACTATTATTAGGTGTGTTGTTGGCAATGGAGTAGCTACAGGGGGCTTTGTGCTGCGTGTATTAATTCGGGCTGTCAAGAAGCTTGCACAGACCTCAGGCTCGTGCCGTCCCAGTCTAAACGTTGCAGTTGGTGACCCACAGATACTTGCTGAGCAGGTATCTCCTTCATGATCAGAAATTATCTTATGTCTTTTGATCCTGTGCAGCCGCAAGATTGCTGAAAACTAAATGTTGCGAGTTGATTAATTTTGGCATCAACGTGCTCACAGTACTGGGGACAGCTCTGAAGTGTCCAAAGCCTTTGGGCAGGAGAGGGCCCTGCAAAGCCCCGGTGCACTTGCTTAAACTCCTTTGAGGCAAGGAAAGTTATGCAGCACTGGAGTTTTTATTTCTTTGGATGAGCGATATTTTAAAGTCTTCTGCTTAGAACGCAAAATATCCCCTAAAACTCAGAACAGCTCACCCAATCCCAATGTCTTCAGCAGACACTGAATGGGATTCATACCACACTTACAGAATTTCTGGGGGTATAGGAGTAATATCTTTTTTTCATGTTATTTTTCATGAGAGTACACACCTCTTAAAAATAATACTGAAAAAAAGAGGATTAATGATCAAGAGCAAGAGCAGATACTGGTGACCTCATTCTTTTGTCATGCCTGCCACAGGTACGTCAAAAGCTTGGGTATTACACTTAAATTCTCTCAGCTCCCTCCAATTCTAAATGAGGATTACAGTTATTCAGCAGAGAAATTGGAGGGAATCATTCATTAATGTATGTAAAGCACTTTTAAAGCTTTTCTCTGGGAGCAAGGGATAATATAGTCAGTCAAGTGTAGGCTTCATTAATGCTACTTCCATAGCTTCTGCTTATTCCAGGGGCTCATGGTATACTTGAAAAACATAACAATATGTTATGGTAGATGAATTTTCTTGTTTCCAGACTTTTCCATTGAAAAGCATTTCAGCTAAATGACTCTGTTTTAATGTGTGAATATGGAAGTTTTATCTTCTCATTGGATCGCAGGTTTGTGATGTACTTGGGTATATTTGTATCACCGTTTGAAACTGGTTTGATGTATGAGACATTGGAGAGGACTTACAGCAGGAGCTGGACTGCTAGGAGATGAAGAAGCTCACAGTTATTGCTACCTGTGCAATAACTACCTATTTTGTCAGTATAAAGAAAGAAAGAAAGAAAGAAGATAGAATTGAGATCCTTTATTTGAATATCTGATGCTTTAGCTGGAGGAAAAAATCATACACTAACAGTCAAACCCTCTTCATTGATGGTCTGGGACCTCCTGAAGTATAGAGCACCTCTTTGAAAGCTGTTCTGTGTCTCTTCTAAGGATGCAGACAGCAGATTCATAATGTGGCTAAGGTTTATGCCTCTGTAAGGGGCTTGATTTTAAAAAGGATCATTCATGAAGCAGGCAGTGACTGCTTATCAGCATCTCTAGTTGATTTTGCATCACCTTCAAACTTGCAGTAGCTGATTCTCTCACCCCTTAATAAGCAGATCAGCTTTTAATAAATACAACCCATGGCCCTTACCTACGTTGGTTCACTCCATGACCCAGCCCTCTACCAACTGCAGTCATTAGTTCTGCTCATCAATAGTAACAATTGAGTTGCCACCAAGAAATGGTACCAGCATCCTGGCTTTTGAAGAGAGTGTGCAATCAACCTTGGTATTGACTTTCAGAAGATATCTGCACTGTCCTATTGGAAACAGGATTATGGGATTATTCTGCTATTGATTGTGTTTCAAAACTGTGATTAATGCATCTGGTGAATACTGGACTGACAGACCTAAATATTCAAGTCCTTTCTTGTTCCACAAGAGAGATACACCCCAGGCAGTGTAATGCCAGCTTCTATGTCACCTTCCAGCAATGTGCTGCAGTGCTGGGTAAGATGGTTTTTACCAAGATCTTTGACCAGCCCTCCTCTTAAATTGGACAGCCTAGAAGCCTAAATTTCTTAATTTCTGTTTTCATAGAATCACAGACTGGTTTGAGTGCTAAGGGACCTTCAAAGGCCATCTAGTCCAATCCACCTACATGGAGCAGGGACAGCTGCAACCAGAACAGGTTGCTCAGAGCCCCAGCTAACCTCACCCAGGCCAGGCTCTTACCACCCTCATTGTAAAACATTTCTTCCTTCTCTCCAGTCTGAATCTCCTCTTTCTGTTTGAACCTATTACCCTTGTCCTATCCTAACAGGCCCTGCTCAAAAGTCTGTCCCCATCCTCCTGAAAGGCCCCAAAAAGGTCTCCCCAGGGCCTTTTCCAGCCTGAACACTCCCAGCTCTCTCAGCCTGGCCTCCTAACAGAGGGGTTCCAGCCCTCAGATTCTTTTTGTCACCTCCTTTAGACCTACTCCAACAGATCCATGTCTTTCCTGCGCTGAGTGCCCAACACTGCAGGTGGAGTTTTGATATAAGCTGCTGTCACTTGACCTCTTGCCTGGGACATGTCTGTGGGTGTGACCCACTGCCCACCCTGTAGGAGAGTGTGAATGAAATCTCCATGTTTAGCCCTCTGTACTGAAACCACAAGGTATGGAGAAGGTGAATATTTGAGGTGTGTTACCAGTCCCAGAAGGAAGCACTAGGAGCTGATGATGCTCAATACTTAGGAAGACTGGGTTTTCCATCCCTGTATGTGATGCCTGACCTGTGTCCCAGTAGTTTACCTATTGCAGAGGGCAGTGTCTGCTCTGCCATCAGCACAGCATCCCACTCGGGCTGTACAGATGCCCTTGGACTTCCATCCTCTTGGACAACCCTGTACACACATGTATAGGCTGCAATGTCTCAGCCTAATTGTGCTTTTGTGTTTCCTCAGTAATTCTGGAGAGACCAGAGTTCATCAAAAGCAGGAGTGGTTATGCCTTGTGACACTTCTGTGATCTAGCTATCATCAGCCATTCTTCCTCTAGAGAATGCAACCAGCAAAGAGGATTCAAATTATTTTCCTCTAGCCAGGGTTAAAATGTATGAGATTAAAAGCAAAAGAACTCCAATAAAAGCAGTGAAACTCCTATTATTTTTGTTTTAATTAAATTTATTTTTCTTTGCACCTTTTCAGGACTTTCATCTTTTGAAGCTTGTTCTCTGGATGAATTGAGAGCCTCTCTGACCTCTTCTCCTTTTGCAGAAATAGCTACGAGGTGTATAAGGAAACAGCGGATTGGTTACGCACCCGAACTGCCCAGCGCCCAAAGATTGCCATCATCTGCGGGTCTGGACTGGGAGGTCTGGCTGATGTGTTGGATAACAAGACAGTCCTTCCTTATGAGGACATCCCTCACTTCCCACAGAGCACAGGTTAGCACAGCCCAGGACATCAGCTTGGCATCATAGAATGGGTTGGGTTGGGAGGGACCTTAAAGTTCATCCAGTTCCAGTCCCCCTGCCATGAACCTCCCACTGGTTCAAAGCCCCAACCAACCTGGTCTTGAGCACATCCAGTGATGGAGCATCCACATCTTCTCTGGTCAACCTCTGTCAGTGTCTCACCACCCTCAGAGTGAAAAACTTTTTCCTAACTTCTTACCTGAATCTACCCTCTTCCAGTTTAAAGCCATCTGGGGCACCCCACCCCTTGGCAGCCTATGACAGCCTTACAGAGAGAGAACTCTAGGCAACATGCAGTTGGCGGTGGTTTGCAAACCAGTCCCTCAGTGCTGAAATGCCTGCTCACAGTAGCAAAAACCCCTACATATTTCCATGCAATGATATTTATTTGAATTTCAGCTCCCAGTTTTGCAGTGCTTGCCCCCCCCCTGTAGCTGCATCATTCACTGACAAATTTCTCTCAAGTCAGAGCCCTCGAGAGCTGTAACCCCAGTGACACTGCTAATTCCCAGTTGCAGGCCACGCCGGCCGACTGGTGTTCGGGGAGCTGAACGGCGAGCCGTGCGTGTGCATGCAGGGCCGGTTCCACGCCTACGAGGGGTATTCCCTCAGCTCGGTGAGTCCTCCAATGCCACTCACATCGTGGGGGGGTGTCACGAAAGGTGCTTCGATACCAATCTGCGAGAGGTTAGCCTCTGCACCCAGCCTGCGTTGCTCTTCTGAGGAATCTTGCTTGGTTGTTTAGGTTTCTTCCCCCAAAATACAGCTGGGAGTTCAAAGCAAGGGGTAGCTGCTCCTGCAAAGGAAAGCTAACACTGCACGGCCATGCGAAGTGGCTGGCCCTGCTGTGCTGTGGGGAAATAGTATATCACACAAAGCAGATTGATTTGCATGCTTTAGCTCGGGTATTTTAATCGTGATTTACATCAGCAGTCAGGAAACTTTGAGTGATAAGAATAATCTGTTCTAATCATCTTGTGTATTTCTATGGTTTGCAGCTTTTTATTTTTTCCCCTAGGAAAAAAGCCTCCTTGGCTGGTATAATTTGGTACCTTCTCCCACCTACATTCACATATAAAAGGATGTGAATATTTGTGTTTACATATGTGTATGTTAGGTAATGTACATTTCTGTCAGAAAACACCAATAATATTTAATTGTTGTCTTCTTTATGGAGGTAGCTTTGAGGTTTTAATTGTGTCTGAGGTCACTTTGCATTTGGATATAAACTGTAATACTTGGCACCACTCAAATTTGTATAGGAAGAAAAAATATTTTAAATGACCTTGATACAAAACTAGGATTATCTAAACATGTTTGTCTATTAAAATGAATTTCTTAAAGAAGTGATGTCCACAGTTAGGAAATTTTCTGCTCACAGCTTCTCTAGCATTTTAGGGCTATCAGAAACCATCCTGATTCCTTCTGGATTCCTCAAAATCACACTTAATCTGTTTTCTTCCATTCCTAATTATTACTTAACTTTGGATAAGCAGGTCACTGAAGCGAAGTAATGTGAATAAAATGAAATTAATAAAGTAATCCCTATGCTTCTGTAAATTGTAAAGAGTCAGTTTATCAATTACACTCTATAAGTAGTTACTTCAATCAGCCCAGTGGTTTGATCTCTGCATGACCTTGGCAGCGAGGAAAAACTTATTTGCATATTCTTTTTGCACTACATTTATTTGACCTTAGTGCAACTGTGGGCTTGAATTTTAATGGTATTCATTTCCAGTTAGGTTTTAACATGCTTTAAAACCATTAAATATCTATTTAATTTAAAGGAATGTTAAAATTCTGAGAAAATGATGGTTTGTGTCCTTGCAACTTCGTATCAACCCTTCTCTGCATCATACCCACACATTGTGATGCTTAAAAATGTAGTGTAGTAACAGCTCTGTGAACTGAGATACTCATTGCATATATGCCTTTGGTTCTTGCAGGTCACCTTTCCCATCCGGGTCTTCTTTCTCCTGGGGGTGGAGATCCTGATTGTCACAAATGCTGCTGGGGGACTGAATCCCCACTTCCATGTGGGGGACATCATGTTGATAAAAGATCACATCAGCATGTTTGGCTTGGGAGGGCAAAATCCCTTGCGGGGACCAAATGATGAGAGGTAAGAAGGCATCAGCTCCATGTTCATCCTTCCATCCTGCTTCATCTGCTGGCCAATATTTACTGAGTGGTAGTTTGGCTCCAGGTAGCCCAGAGGGACAAGTTAAAGCAATAGCCACTTTGCCTCCTCTTACAAATAAAAAAGGAGTTTATGCCCAAATCTCCAGAAGGTTTTGTTTCATAAAAGTTGGCTTCTGATCCTTCTGACATGGTCAGTTCTTCTGTCTGTTAGAGAGAGACCTGCTGCTGTCTCTTCTTGTCGGTCCCTCTTTGCTAGTTCCATTTAATTGAGCAAACTGGTGAACTGCAGCAGCTCCAGCCTGCATTTATCAACAGCTGCTGTGATGGAACTGCTGCCACAGAGGCCAGGTAGGAAGTTGATAACAGAGTAAAGACAAAACCTTTCAATTTACTGATAACCACCTTTGTATCCTAGAATAATGGAATGCTTTGACTTAGGGGGACCTTTGAAGTTCATCTAGTGCAACCCCCCTGTAGGGAGCAGGGACATCTGCAACTAGAGCAGGTTGCTCAGAGCCCATGTCAACCTCACCTGTAATGGTGCCAGGAATGGAGCATTGACTGCAGGAGGGTCTCCCCAGAGTACTGGGAGCAGAGGGACAGGATCCCCCCCTTGCCCTCCTGCCCACACTGCTGGGGATGCAGCCTAAGGTGCCAGTGGCTGCTGGGTGCCAGCACATGGGGCTGACTCAGCTTCAGCTTCTTGCCCCCAGTACCCTCAAATCCTTATCAGCACGGCTGCTCACAATAAATCCAGCTCATGAAGCTGGGGTGCCTTTTTTAACATTATATATTCACTGAAGGCATCAGTCTGTTGAGATGTGGTTCTCTTGTCAGCCTGACAGGAGACCTCTGGACCTACAAGAGTGTGCTGCTCTGGTCGAGCTGGGAAACTGGGTTTCTTACACTAGGTGTGTAGATGGTTCTTTACCCCATGGATGGTGCACAGAAGGGCTTGTAACATATTCACACCCCTGGGCTGCAGTTGACACCAGACACTAAGTTGCTTTGAGCAGGAGCCTTAACTAGATGACCTAGAGGTCCCTTCCAAGCCAAGCTAATCTGTGATCCTTAAACATTTCCAAGGCACTGTCTGACTGGTAGGGTGGAAGGCAACCAGCACCAGCAAGGTCATAGCACTGGGAGGGACATGCCAGATTGGAATGGTGTTCACAAAAAGAAGCCCCTTGGAGCCTGAGGACACATCCACTGGAGATTCAGCCTGAGCAAAAGAGACCACATCAGGTGTCAGGGAAGTCATCATAGAAGCAGTGAAGAACCAGGGCTGTCTGAGCCTTATGGCAGGAAAGAGAGAGCCTGTATTGTGATAAGTAGCAAGACTTCTTTCCTAACCAATCTGGCAGAAGAGAAGCAATGTGAAAGCCAAGTGTGTGAAGCCAGGGCACAGGTAATGAGAGGTGGTGAAGGAGGTGGTAGTTTGAGTAAAGAGTGATTTTTAGCTAATGAGGTGGTTAAATTCATTGCTGGATTGATACCCTCACCTTGAAAAAAGGAACATGTTTGCAGGGCAGGCACCTGGACTGTTCTGGGATCTTTCCAGAAAGTTCTGGTGGAGAGTGAGGTGGTCTGTTTGGCTTCCAGTTACAGCTAGTTCCTTCCTGATGCAACACCTAGACCTGGCCCCTGCTTCTGAAGAAACTGGAAAGGTTCTAGCAGCTGCCTCGGGAGAAATAGACACTGTTCTGTGATTCAAATGGCAAGAAGACAGCACCCATCTGAAAAAGAACATCTTACCAGCTTCACCGGTATTAGTGTGGGTTGGAGGAAAGAATTATCAAAAGCCCAGGGGACACACGGAAGGGTGTTTAAAGCTCTCTGAACTTGCATAACTGCTCAGGATCAGGAGGAGAAACGCCAACCAAGCAATAACTTTCTCTGGACATCATTCAAAGGCAGCATAACAGCCTCATTGCCTCCAGAGAGCAGCTTCCCAGTGAAGACTGCAGTGCTCTGGGAGGTGACTTTTGTACTGCTGACCAAAGCATCCAAATGGGCAAAAGGTCTTTATGAATCAGCTTTCAAAGTATTGCAGAGCTCTGCAGGAGGAGTTTGCTCAGCTAATCCAGTCCTGCTCAGCTACCAGGAAGGATTTATCAAAGCACAACTGAGTACAACTAGAGGCGATGAAGTGATGTGGAAAGAGGACACATGGCAAGAATCTGCCAGTTGAATTTAATAAATCAGAGCTTGGCTTCTGCATTGCTGGCCATCCTTCAGGAGAGAGGAGCAGCGTTCATGGTGATGAATACTTATTACCTGAGACCAGATGGGAAAGTTTGTTTTTTATTTGGAGACTATTTGCTGTTTATAAACATAAAATGAGCTGCCTATTGCTCTAAACATTTGGCTGGAAGAACATGTAAACAAGAAGGAACTTTAATAGCCAGGATGAAGGACTTACTTGGTCCACTCTTTCTGAACTGAGTCAGTGAAGATGGCTGGGAGTTTATTTTCCAGATTTCCTCAGCAGCAGTTCACCAGTCTTGGCCATCTACTGCAGCTTTCCTTGAGTCAATACTAGGATTCACTCAGTCAGGAGCAGGACTTTGCTGAAATCTCAAGACTCAAAGCAAGCAAGAAACCTGGCTTTGAAGCACAGGATGAAAGCTATCTAAAATATGGCTTAGGCACTCCAACAAGTGCTGCTCTTTCCATTTTCCTGCAAAGGAGGACACCTGGAATGGGATGATATTGCCTAAACAGACATGTAGTACTGTTTGACACTCTGTGGAGTACCCATTTCCTACTGTCTGGGGCTAGCAGGTGCAATATAAGATCTGAAGGACATGTACATGTTCTGGACAGGCAGCTGAGGTCAGGCAGAATCTACCAGGGCATCTCAAATGGGCAACTGAATTGTACTTCTGTCCTATAACAGTGTCCAAGCTTGTGCTTGGGGTGACCTTGGTGTACCAGCAACCAGATGCAGAAGTGGATGTTCTTTCTTGGGGTATGTTTCCTGACCAGCATGCTTTGTTCATCTACATTCCTGAGAAATGCATTCCTTGGGGTCCTTCAAACTAGTTTCATGGAGACAGTAAAGGGGAAAGACTCAAATTGCCTGTTACTTGTCCAGTGCATTGAACTTTGTTTCAAACACATGGGTGTCAATGTGGTAACACTACAGCCCTTGCTGTTGTGGTCAAGGGCATCTCTGGCTGTGGTTTGGTAGCTGCCTGCTGTGATGAGTCTTAGATGTAGTGACTGATGGTCTATCAGACCCTGCTCAAAACCTGTCACCAGGATGGCCTTTGGGACCTGATGCCACAGGGAGCAGGAAAAGCACAGGGCAGCAGCTGCCTGATGGACAATGTTTAAAAGTCAGTGTTACTAGAGAAAGAGACAACTGGCCATCAGTGCTCCCTGGAGACAGGAGTCCTTGGAAAGATGATTCCAGTAGTGTTTGTGTGGTAAAAAGGCAGTGCCAGACATTCCAACAGCCACAACCTGTGCGTGCTGATGGTCTCCGACAATTAGATCTATCAACAATGTTATGATGACAAAATTATCTGATGATAAAACCAGGATGAAGCAAATGATATCACTGTCAGGCCTGCCCTTAACATGTCCCTTTTCTCCAAAAGATGAGCATCTCTAAACTCTGACAGTGGGAAGGTAGCAGTAGTACTATCACCATGGCTCTGCCTTTTACTGCCTTGCAGGTTTGGAGTGAGGTTTCCCTGCATGTCAGATGCTTATGACCAGGACCTGCTCAGCCTGGCAATGGAGAGCGCCCAGGAGCTGGGTTTCCTGAGCTTCACCCGAGAAGGGGTGTACTGCCTGCTGGCTGGGCCCTGCTACGAGACCATTGCCGAGTGCCACCTGCTGCAGGCGCTGGGAGCAGACTCTGTGGGTAAGCTGCTCGGGCTGGGCTGGTCAGCTTGGCTAGGCACATGGATTAACAGTTCGTTCTGCTCAAGGCTGAATTTCATTGGTCTTTGACTCTACAGTATCAGAGTTTGAAACTCTGATGCTGTAAGGATTTTCACTTTGCCTCTTCCACCCAAAGCAGCCCTCTATGACTCTTGATTGTTTAGGAATGGTAATTATGGAATACCTCAAGTGTGTATGAGGATGGTAAGAGTCATAGAATCACAGATTGGTTTGGGTCAGAGGAGACATAGTCCAACCCCCCTGCAGGAAGCAGGGACACCTACAACTAGAGCAGGTTGCTCCGAGCCCCAGCTAACCTCACCTGCAATGGTGCCAGGGATGGGGCAGCGACCACCTCTCTGGGCAATCTGGGCCAAGCTCTCACCACCCTTAGCATCAAAAATTTCTTCCTTCAGACTAAATCTCCTTCTTTTAGTTCAAACCCATCCTGTCCCAACAGGCCCTGCTGTCTCCATCTTTCTGACAGGCTTCTTGAGGTCCTGAAAGGCCACAAGAAGGTCTCCACAGAGCCTTCTCTTCTCCAGGCTGAACATGCCCAACTCTCCCAGCCTGGCCTCCCAGCAGAGGGGTTCCAGCCCTCCCAGCATTGCTGGGGCTCCTCTGGCCCTGCTCCATCAGATCAATGATCCATATGATTCCTCCATGGTGACATCTGACTCATGGAAGCCTGTTCACTAAATCTGGATATTCACTGTGTGTGAAGAATGGAACTCAGCTTCTTAGGCATTTTTCTTTGCAATATTTTTATTTAGCCTAGGAAGATAAGAGCCAATTGGCACAGCACATCAGGATTTCTCTTAGCACAGCTGCAAGGAACCTGACATGTCTTTGGTAGAGAGACATGGTGTTCAGGAATCAAACCTGAGAGGTTTTTTGTGCTGAGCAGGATTGTAACTGTAGTGCTCCACCTTTAGCTGTTACAGAGCTCAGAAACAGAGAGCTGGGTGGAGCAAGACAAGGGTATGTGGGGAAGGTAGGATCATGATTTGCAGCCTTGGCAAGATCTTGGTGTAAATCCTGACTCATCCCAGTCCTTTCCTCTCCTACCATAGGCATGAGCACCGTCCCAGAAGTCATTGTTGCCAGACATTGTGGCCTCCGAGTCCTTGGGATCTCTCTCATCACCAACAAAGTGGTGATGAGCTACGACAGTCAGGAGAAAGCCAACCACGAGGAAGTGCTGCGCATCTCGGTGGTCCGGGCTGAAGCTCTGCAGAAACTGGTCACACACCTCCTCAGCAAGCTGGGGGAAAGCTCAAACTCTCCCTGACCTCCAGCTATTGATCACTCATATTGTAACACGTGAGCACCAGCAAGTGCTGGGGCAGAGCTGCTGGTGAGACCATCCCCTTCTGCTCTCCTGGTTTTGAATAGACCTTTTGACCTTTGTCCCTGTGCTTTAGCTGCTTGGGCACAGAGGTATGCTTTGAATTCTTCCAGAATTATCCTCTCATTAGTAGCTGGTGACCAGTGGCATCTGTCACTTAAACAGGGTCTGAGCTCTGGCAGATTCCTAAACCCCTATGTCAGCAATGAGCCCTTTGTGAGCTCTCTATGTAGCTCCCCCTCATTCTGCATAGTGTTTGGTGTTTCTCTCCTGTGGTGCTGCCTCTCATCTCAACACCATCCTGCCCCAAGCCTCCCCACTATGCTCTGAGCCCCTCTGCTGGGAGCCAGGTCAAGAGCTATAGTTCCTGCTATGGGTGCTTTGGTAGGGCCTGATTGGAAGCCACAAAAGACTCTTGAGTTTTGGATGAGGACCTGGATACATAACATGGGCCATGCTAAAGGTGTGGTCTGTATGGAATGAGTGATGTTGCAGAGCAGGCGAACTGCAATTGATTTTACAGCTCAGAAAACAATCACATCCCCATGCATGGGGTCATGTTCCCTTGCCTTGCCAAGTGGTCTCCCTAGAAAGCTCTCTTGACTCTTTGTGACCTGAGTCAGTAGCTGTTGGCTCCAATGCAGGATACCCCCAGCACCTCTCCACACCTCTCTGTTCTTGAATCTAGTTTCAAACTGAATTCAAGTTTCCAGCCTTGGATCATTGTTGGCCTATTTAACAGGGGGTGAAAGTGCAGCTTAGGTATGAGGCATGACCTGTCCATGCATAGTGTGAAAGTGGCCAACCTGGAAACAGGATCCAGATCCAGCTCTGCCTGATTTTGTTCTTTCTGTTTCTGGGTGTCTTGGAGAGCAGCAGCTTGAGCCACTTGCACTGGAGACCAGTTACCTTTTAGTGTTCCAAGACAAAGAGGTCAGTTTGACCCAGTGTTTCACTCCAACTTTGCTCGGCTGCAGCAGATGTTGGAGCACTAATCAGTGATGTGAAATTACAGGGGGAATTAATTTGGAATAGGTGTGATACTTTTCTGGCTTTCCCGGTCTTCTTATATGAAGAAATTTAGCATAGCGGTGAGAAGAGGACAAACAGAAGAGGCCACCACACTTTTACCAGGATGCTAATGGTCTATCAAGGAAGGGTGACTATTCACTTGAATGCTGCATTATTTATTGTTCCCCAAAGGTCAAGCTGAGCTGTAGATGCAGCTGGATGTGAAACAGTGACTGTAATTATTAGGTAACCTTTTTCCCTTCATTTATCTCAGAGTTCTTTGCAAAGCCCATCACTGTCACAGCTAAATGTTTTCAGTTGACACAGTGGTCTGAACTGAAGACACCCAGCTGGTCATGGAGAGCTCCCAGTCTGCCTTCCTAAATTTAGCTTATCGGTTGTTTACTGCCAACGCTTGCCCTCCATTGCAGCCTTCAGCCTGCCATGGCATTTCCTCAGCTCTGGCTGCACAGGGATCTTGTGGTCTGGTGAGTTTTTTCCGGATGGGTATTTGCTCAAAGCCCTTCACGCTGTGATTGCTGGTGTCAACTGCTGTGTTAATGGTGGAGATGTTGACGCCAGGAGGAACGGAGTTGTGCTGTACATATTTTCCATGAAACCCTTCTGCTTCAGCTGTAGGAGAGCTCTTGAGGTGGCTACACCATCCCCTTCTCTTTTCTGCTCAGGGTTAGCTGTGGACAGTCCTGACAAATACCAGTGCAGCCTGGTCTTCTGGAGGGGGAGGATTTATTGCACTACTGGTCAAGTCACTTCTTCAGCAGCTCCTGGCACTTAGAAACCTTTGGAGACAGCAGCTCTGTCTGTTTGATGAGTCTGATGGTCAAGACTCACCAGGGACTCGCTCTGGTGGTAATATGCAAAGGGAAAGAGACTTTAAGTCCTCCTTCCTCAAGGCTGCTACCTTTTTGGGTCTACCAGGAGCAAAGTGCTCATCAACAGTGGCAGCAAAAGCAGTGAAATATGGAAAGTGGCAGAAGTGCAAGGCAACTTCTACTTGCTCCTTTTTCAGCCTCTTCCCAGTACGAGCTTGTTACAGGGCAAAGAGAGAGCAGATCATTTCCCTTGACTCTAAAATGGTGCTTCACATTCATCTAATTAATACTTGGTAAATAGAAAGTCTCTCAAGTGTGGGGGGAAGGCAGCTGTGCAGCTAGAGAGCAACCACAGTCACTAAGGCTGGGATTTCAGCAGACTCCAGTAATTAATTGGAGTCGGGCTGGACAGCGATGTGAAGGGAAGCAGCCCCAGGAGTTGCTGTTGAGCTCATACTTCTTGAGCTGGGCTGCAGAGGATGAGGAGGAGCTTGGGAACAGCACCTGCTTTCAGCAGGCTCTCTCCAGCTGTGATGGGGCATGAAACACACACCTTGCACTTGTATCTGAGCTTAAACACATTTAAAATTAATCTAAAAACCACGGAATCTTTGGCAAATTATGCCTTTTTTTCAATAAATAATTTCTAAATAGTGTTTGATCCCTTTAACAGTTGGATGTTCTTTCTGTTGTCCAAGGTTGACATGAAGGGCTCAAACACTGGGTATAAATCATAGGCTGGGTTGGGTTGGAAGGGACCTTGAAGATCATCCAGTTACAACCCCTCTTCCATGGGCAAAGACACATCCCACTAGACCAGGTTGCTCAGAGTCCCATCCAACCTGGTCTTGAACATCCAGGGATGGAGAAAGCATAGCTTGGGTGATGCCCTGGGCACTTGGGCAGGGATCTAGCTCATGCTTTGGGAGAGAGAGAAGGAACACAATTAACAAGTGGGTTTGCCTGGCTTTGGAGATACTTTGAATCCTTTTGTTTGTTTGCTTGCTTGCTTGCTTTTGTTTGTTTTACTACTGATGAGTTTCCAAGGGCTGAAATACAATTATGCAAAAAGCAGGAAATATGTGTGGGGAAGAAATGTGGAGGAAATAAAACTTGCTGTGACCTGAAAACACTGGTTTTCTTTGTTGGCCAATACTGTGGGTTAGAAAGGAAGGGGTCATACAGCTCATCCTCCTGCATCCAATCTCCTGGATGGAAAGATGGCACTGGGGGATCTGAGCAGCTGAAAGGAAGGGTGGGCTGTTGTGTTGGCAGTGCAGCAAGTCATAGAATCATGGAATTATTTAGGTTGGAGAAGACTTTTAAAGTCATAGAGTCCAACTGAATCATCTGTGTTGGAGGAAAGATATGGTTTCCTTGATTATGCGCTTTTTATTTAGTGCTCTTAGTTCTTTCTGGACACATCTCTGGCTGAAATGAGAAGATTGTAAGAACCTCATTTTTCTTCCATTCCTATGCTCTGTGCCACTTACCTACTTCTGCAGTTCAGGCTGTTGTGGACATGGGGATAAGCTGGAAAATGCACAAAAAGCTTAAAAAAACCCCTTTGTAATTGGAAAAACAACCCCAAATGCAGAGACTGATTCTGGCTTCTTCAGCACTATGGTTGGCAGCAAGCTCTGGTGCTGCCTGCTTGGGGAATGCCACCAGCACAGGCTGTCCCATGCTGCCATTCCAGGGGCAGGGAGACTCATGGGAGCCTTGGGTTAGTGCAGGCAGAGCTGGAACTCCTCTGTTACTCTCTTCTGGATGGGGTATCATGAGCCAGTCTGGCTCATCCTTTGTGCCAGCCTTTTCCTTTTCTTTGCTTATCAATCCAGAGACAGCTTTTCAGATCATGGGACCCTGCTGCTTCCGGTCCCCTGGAGAAGATGGAGATGTTTTATCAGTTTTCTCATGTGTCAGTCACGTAAAAATGGGATGTTGAGGGAAGAAATATCTGACATAACCCTTGGTCAGACCATATAATGAGTTTTTAGGTAAAGATCTCCCTTGTTATCTGAGAAATGGCCAAAAAATCTGATTATGGGATTCACCCCGTGTCCTTTGCAAGGCTCAGTTTCCCAGACACTCTTGTATGTGAGATCTGCTGTTTGCTCTCTTTGCTGCATAAAAAGTTTTTAAAAGCAAAAGCTTTGAAAGAGCTGTGCTGTCTCAGGCCAGCAGATTAACATATGCTTTGCCTTCAACATATCAAAATTCTGTGAGACATTTCTCTTTACTGAAAACCTGCTGTTGGATTAAGGTTTTTCTGCTATGGTGGTGGTGGGTTTTTTTTCCAAAACCTGTAGATATTCACTGCTGGAAAGGATTAAACTCTTCCCTGCCAGGCTGAATATGCGGAGGAGGAGGGAGTGAGGCCGTGTGGGTCGTGACAGGAGACTGATCTTGGCTTGTTGCTGAATTAAAGCCTGACTCGAAGCAGTGGGATGGTCTATTTTTCTTTTTTTTTTTTTTTATGTGATGGTGCTTTCAGAGAGGAGCTGCTTTAAAAGCCAAGACACAGGTGAAGGCTGGAAGTGACCATCTGACCTTTTCTCTTGCAGGAGGTTGCCCTCCTGCCACCAGTTAGGCCTGGACACCCATGCTGGGAGATGGCTTTAAACAACAGCCACCACTTGCTTTCCTCACCCAAAGTTTCACAAAACCTCTCTCTTTCTCAATCAAAGCAAACTCCATCCAAAGTCATGAGCTCTTCTTGCCATTCTGGGTGCTTTGCAGAGGCAGGTGCAGGAAGCATTTCCTCAGAGATGTCAAGAAGCAAGTTCAGGGCACTGCCAGAGCCCAATTTTTTGCTCCCAGGTGGTCAACTTGGTGCAACCTTGAGTCTGTATCAGCAGAGATGTGGGCTTGGGCTCTGCTACTCAGGGGAGTGGATGAGGGACCAGGGGTGAGAACCTAAAGTTCCCCTGTGCCCCTTTGTCCCCCCAGTCCAGTCCCTAAACCCAGCCCCATGGAGGCAGCGAGTGTCTGCTCCCAGCCCCTGGCAAAACCTATCTCTGGAGGGTGAGGAATGGAAAAACAATGGTCTCTGCTGGAGAAAATTGTGCTCCAATAATAGGAAAAGGAAGATCTGGGGACTTCTCTCCATGCAAGAGCCCAGGAAATGTGAACCAGATGCCTGGGACATTCTTCAGCATCTCTGCAAGTGCTTAAAAGATGTGCTGAGCAGCAGGGAAGCGGAGAAGGTTGTCCTGCTGCTCCGTGTTCCAGCCCCTGCCCCAGCTCCCAATAGTGTTCAAGTCAAGCTTGGGGCAAACTCCTGGTCCTCAGGCCTGCTCCCAAAAGGTCTGTGGGCTCTGCAGTTTGAGAGGAGAATTTCACAGCCCCTTTTCTCCCAGCCAAGAGACAAAAACAAGAGGGACCCGTCCCCCAATGACTTCCAGCAGCTGCCTGCTGATGATTACGTCCCTACTCTGCATGTGTCTTAACTTTCCTGCTGCCTTCTCATCTTTAATTAAGCATTTCTATCGGCCCAGCCTTCTTACTGGATCTGAATTATATTCCCCCCCCACCCCCCTCCTTCCTCCCTGTAGCCATGGCAACACTTCCCCTGGGCAGGCTGCACTGGAGCCAGTGACAAACCCCACGTGTGGCTGTTTGGACCTGGAAATTTCCCTGCTGTTTATGAAAAGTTGGGAAATGAAACGAGCCGTTGGGTGACGGGGGGAAGCCAGGGTGAAAAATGTCCCTGTGTTAGGCTGAGCATTCCTCCCATCCCTCTGAGGAGAGCCCCTCCAACAAGGGCAGAAAAGCTTTGATCTGAGGGCTCCATGGCTTTTCCTCCAACAGATGGGAGCAGTGTCCGGGTTTTGTGTCCTTGTCCCAGCCGTGAGTGGTGGGTGACAGTCCTGCTGTGGTCATTGCATGGTCTCTGGGTGGTGGTAGCGCTGGGGCTGCCTCCACCCTGCTCCTTTCACCAAGCCCAGCAAATCATGAGCCATGAAGATGCTTTCAGGAGCCCTATGAGGCAGGGCGACAGTGACAAGGTGCACAAATGCACAGCACAGGGATGCAGTGACAGGCTGGGTGACACAGGAAGTGGATGCAGGGACTTAGGGGACAGATGGAGTGATAGGCAGGAGGAGGTGGCAGGCCAGAGCAGGGTGACATTAAGCAGGGCAAGTGGCCTGGGGCAGGGGAAAGTGACATTGGACAGGGCAGGTGACATAGGACAGGAGTAGGTGACAAGTTAGGGACAAGTGGCAGGATGCGGACTGCCCGCCACGACGTCCAGTACTGCCCTCATTGGTCCCAGTGTGCCGGTATCTTGGACTCCTGGTACCCGCTCCCGTGGCCGTGTTGGTGTCCGGGTATCCTGGTGTCTGTCTTCGTACCCCCTGCGGTGCCAGTGTCCTGGTGGCCACGTCACGTTCCCCCCTAACCCGTGGTGCCCGTGTCTCAGTGTTCCGGTGTCCCAATGTCCCGGTATCCCGGCTGTACACCCCCCAACACCCCCCACCCTACCCGCCCCCCGTCGTCATGCTCCACGGTGTTGGTGTCCCACCGTCCCAGTGTCCCGATCCCCGCTCCCTCTGCGGTGCTGTTGACCGGGTGTCCCGGTGTCCCTATCCCCCCGACCCCTCGCCGTGACAGTGTCCGGGTGTCCCGATCCCCCCTGTTTCCTCCCCCCGCAGTGCCAGTGTGTGGTGTGCCGGTCTCCCCGTCCCGTCCCCCTCCGGTGCTGGTGTCCGGGTGTCCCTATGTCCCCATCCCGTCCCGTCTCCCCCCGGTCTCTCCCGCTGCCCCTCCGTGCCCGGTGCCGGTGTCCCGGGGCAGCGGCTCCCCCTGGCGGCGGCGGGCGGCTCGGGAGACCGCGGCGGGTATAAAAGGCGGCGGCGGGCGGGCGGGCGGTGGCAGCGGCGGCGGCAGCGGCGGCAGCGGGAGATGGCCGGCCCGCAGCAGGCCCCGCACCTCCACCTGGCCGAGCTCACCGCCTCCCAGTTCCTCGACGTCTGGCGACACTTCGACGCGGACGGTCAGTCTCGGGGCGTTTTTTCCACTCCCAAAAACGGCGGGGAGGGCACCCGACTGAGCATCCCCGGGGCGGGGGGACGGACGGTAGAAACTCCCCGGGCATCCCGGGAGCCATCTCGGGGGGGGGAGCTCAAAGGAGGAGATAGAGCACCCGCCGTCCCAGCCCGGGGAAAACGGAGAGTCCGCGGAGTGATGGGGAGAAGCTCCGGGGCGATGGAGGAGCATCTCGGGATGATGGAGAGTGCCCGGGAGCGTCCCAGGATGATGAAGGAGCACCCCCGGGGAACAGCCCCGTCGGGAGAGCTCCGGGATCGGGAGGACGATGGGTTCTGTAGGACCTCCCATCGGGAAAGGACAGGGACCTCCGACACCGGACCCCGCCAGGAGCCCTCGGGCAGTGGGACGTCGAGCCCGGGCGTGCCCCAGGTCTCCTTTGTATGTTCTCCGGGAACCGGGTCCCCTGAGAGGTGAGATTCGCTCAGGGTTGATGTCACCTCTGGGTGCTGGCTGGAGGTTCCTGCCCTTCTTGGCTGGAGCGCTTGGTCCCTCTCCCTACCTGCTCCTCAGCCCCTCAAAACCTCTTCCCGGAGGTGCCGTGGCCGTGTCCCCATTGCCCCAGCGGGGTTGTCACCTCCCGACGGAGCCACGGCAGGGCATGTCACCCGCGGTCCACATTGCTATTAGCCCCAAAAAAGATCTGTGGCGGGGCAGGAGGGGGAGTGCAAAAACCAGCATCGGTTTGGTGGGAAAAAAATAGTTTCTTTTAATGCCAGGGTGCAGCGGAGAAGGCTCAGCCCCCTGAGGGCAGTAGCCCAAGGGGCAAAGCTCTTGCCCTTCCCCAGGTCCCCCGTCCCCAGTCTGGGGACTGAAACCCTCCTGGGATCTGCGTCACGCAGCTGCGCTGCTGGCACAGGAGCTGAACGGGCTCTGGGTACCCTCCCGACCGCACCGTCGGGGCTCCTCCTGCAGCCCTGTCACCGCTGGAGCTGGCCCTGGAGTAGCCAGGGGCCATGGGGCAGTGACACTCCGGTGAAAGCAGACAGCTCTAGGTGGAGGGAGATGTCCAGCTGCCTCCCCACAGCACGTCCCACTGTGCCCTTGGATGTGCTCTGTCATCTCCAGGACATGGGTGCAGGCACAGATCCAGCTTGGCCCACAGTCCCTGGGCAGGGTGAGGCTGTGGGGCTGTGGGTGTCCAGGAGAGGAGGGACTCGGGCAGCAGGGGACATGGTGGCCTTGACAAAAACAATATTTGGCCACTCCAACAGCCCCAGCTGCTTCACTCTACCAATGCGTGCAGGGTGATGGAGGGACCCAGAGGTCTCACCTAAGCTGTTTCCAGCACTTAAGCCCATCCAAAAGGGCTTTCACCCACTTCCTCTTAAAGCTCCTCACACCCCAGAGATGTCCCCTTGTGTGACTTTGATGTCCTTGCTTTTCCAGCCATGGCTGTCCTGTGGCGCAGGGAGGGTCTGAGGTGCAGCCGTGGCTCTCCGGAGGGAATTTTCCACACCACTGTGCACCCCTCTGTTCCGCTGGCATGGATCAGAGATGCCCAAGCTCATGCTTGAGGGAAACCAAGCTACCGACCATGGCTTTTCTTGGCATTTTTCTTTTCCCAGCTTAAAACTTTTGCTGATTTTTAATTTATTGGGGTTTTTTTCCAAGTGAATTCAAAGGAGTTTGGGGCTTTCTGGAGCCTGCAAAAGCAAAGCCCCTGGGGAGCACAGGGGAAAGCCAAACCCCTTGGCAGCTCACACCAGCACCCCAACACCGCCCAACCCCCTTGGTTCCTCGTGGCAGAGATGCTGCTCAGTCCCTTGGGATGTGGCCGGCAGCAAGGAAGGTGCCCTGGAGCTTGCCCAGGTGCTTCCAGCCATGATGCAGATGGGTTCTTTATTCCCAGCTGCTGCGATGCAGCCGGGAGAAGATGCTTCCAGGGAGCCCAAGGGTGATGATGCTGGAGGTGGATCAGAGAAGGGTGCTGAGGGTCCAGCCTCCAGGGTCTGAAATGGGGAATGTTTTATTGGGGGCAAGACCAAAAGGAGAGTCTGGCTATCCCTTGATCAGGCACTTCAGATGAAAAGGGCTGTGTTCTCCTGCTGTGCTCAGATGTTGGTGAGAGGGAGGATTTCTGGGAGAATGGTGGCAGCACCATGAAGCTGGTGTCCAGGACACCTCTGTGGTTGCTCCAGGTTCTGTTGGAACCCATCTTAGAACAGATATTGGCAGCAAGGGATTGGGGGGTACATAGGACATTTCTGAGACCCCAGCCACCTTGGAGACCAGCGTGGGGCTCACCCTTTCCTGGGGCTGATCCTGTGCCTGCAGGGTGATGCTGTGCTGGGTGCCTTGTCTCTGCTTCCTGTTCACCCTTGCTGATCACTGCAGTGTAACCAGAGGCAGTCCTGGTGGGAGATGCTCAGGCAGGAGAGGCTGGATCACACTACCCAGTTATATCATCAGATGCAGAAAATACAACAAACACAGGGACGGGGACAAAGTTTCCTGTGACAGGAATGGGAAAGAGCCACCCAAGCATGTGCAGAGGACATGCCTGGGGCTATGCCCCCCCCCCCCCCCCCCCCTCCGCCCCACACCCGGGGGCGCCCCCTCCCCGGAAAATCAGGCGCCACCCGGTTTTCATAAACCTTGGCCATACCTGGGG
>JAOEGS010018699.1:28189-107949 GCA_025447755.1 Corythornis vintsioides
ACATTTTGCTGCTGGGGGAGGGGGAAAGAGCCCCCCCCGGCGGGGGAAGGGGCCAGCGGGGGGGCTTCCCCCCCCCCCCCCCCCCACTCTAGGCTACAACACTGGGGGCTCCAGCTCTCTGGAAATTCAGGCATCACCAGGTTTCTATAACCTTGGGCATCAGCTGGTGTTTCATCACCGTCACAGTCACTTCAGAGCTATGTCCCCATGAGAAGGGGGACAAGTACTGCATGCTCTGGGAACATCTCTCCCTCCCTCTGACATGGGCTAAGCCGTGGGTGGGTGCTGTTACTGCATTAATTTTCTTCCTTCCCTAGGAAATGGCTACATTGAAGGAAAAGAGCTGGAAAACTTCTTCCAGGAGCTGGAAAGTGCGAGAAAGGGGGCGGGTGTGGTAAGGGACTCCTCTGGTTTTGCTCCCTCCATCCCCATCCCCTCCCTTGGGAAGGGCACCAGGACCAGGGCACCTCTAGGAGGGAAACAAGGGGATGCTGGCATGGAGACAGGGGTGTTAAAAGCTCCCATCCCTTCTCCTTGCCAGCAGGACTCCAAGTATGACAATTTAGGTGACAAGATGAAGGAATTCATGCACAAGTACGACAAGAATTCAGATGGCAAAATTGAGATGGCAGAGGTGAGTGATGCTGGCCCTGCAGATGCTCACGGTCCCCCTAATGCTGAGGTGTGTTTCTCCCCTGATACTGGTGTTCTCCACAGCTGGCCCAAATCCTGCCCACGGAGGAGAATTTCCTGCTGTGTTTCCGTCAGCATGTAGGCTCCAGCGCAGAGTTCATGGAGGTGAGTGGGGCAGGCTGTGCCAGGGCTCCCCCTTGGGATTCAGCCCCCAGTGCCCTGTTCTGCCACAGAGAAACAGCTGGGAGGTCCCCCAGACTCATGGCTTTAACTCTGCATCAGGGCATGCTGGTGTGGGTGTTGCTGGTTTTGGGGGGAGAGAAGGAACAGGATAAATTTTCCCAGTCCTCAGTGCCCCTCAGGCACCTCTCGGGGTAGCCGGGCACCTCAGCCCGGTCTCCAGGCAAGGTGAGCTGCTGCTTCTGGAGCTGTTTTGGTGAATTCCCCCTCCAGAGTGATCAGTTCTTAGTGCCCAAGGGATGTGCAGTAGACAATGCTGCTCTGGGCCACCCTAAAACCTTATCATGCCCTTGCACAGCGTGAACCCATCTGCAGGGGAGAGAGAAATCACCAATGGGGACCAAAAAGCTGTGGGGGCTGGAGGGGACATTCAGTGTCCCTGGGAGGGGATGAGCTTGAGCTTGGAAACTGAACCCAGGGTAGAGGCGACGGGTGAAATAGAACCACCCCGTGGCATGAGATGGGGGGGAAGTGGGCACCATTGTTTAATATACTCCAATGAAATCAATATTTTATTGATGCAATCAAATATTAAAGCCTAGCCTCGCATGCCAGGGTGAGGACAATAGCGCTGGGGCTCTTAGCAGGGAGCTGAACAAAAGGCATCCAACCCCAGGGGACAGCACATGGCACTGGTGAGGCCACCATGAGCCCAGCTCAGAGCCATGAGATGCCCCCATCTCTGCTGGGTTGGTGGTGGAGGTTATGAGGGTTATGACACACACATCAGGGGGAGCAGGGTAGATGTGGGACACGAGCCCACAGTGACATCTCTTGCGGCTGCTTCACAGGCTTGGCGCAGGTATGACACGGACCGCAGCGGTTACATCGAAGCCAACGAGCTCAAGGTGGGTTGTGGGCGTGGGGTGGGCTGGGAGGGTCACCTGCTGGTGAGGCATCCCCACTGGGACAGCTGGGGACAGGGACAACCAGTGAAACCTTGTCCTCCCAGGGCTTCTTATCAGACCTGCTGAAGAAGGCGAACCGGCCCTACGATGAGCCCAAGCTTCAGGAGTACACGCAGACCATTGTAAGTGAGACCTCTGGGCTGGTCCTGGGGGACCACATCTCTCCCGTGGCAGTGCAGGTCCCCTCTGGGGGTCTTGCCACC
Source organism: Corythornis vintsioides (assembly GCA_025447755.1). Classification (NCBI taxonomy): domain Eukaryota; kingdom Metazoa; phylum Chordata; class Aves; order Coraciiformes; family Alcedinidae; genus Corythornis; species Corythornis vintsioides. The sequence goes on from JAOEGS010018699.1 coordinate 30,174, forward strand.
CCACAGCAGAGAGGAGGGAGGGGAAGAGGTGGCGGTGGGTGACCAAGTGCTGCTTGTGTCCTGGCAGCTGCGGATGTTTGACATGAACGGCGATGGGAAGCTGGGCCTCTCGGAGATGTCACGGTAAGGCCATGGGCGTATGCTTTGCTGGATAAAAAACTGGCTGGAGATAAGGTGGGGAATGGACTTAAACCCAGCTGGTGACTGGTCACAAGTGGTGTTCCCCAAGGCTCAATACTGGGACCAGTTCTCTTTAATATCTTTATCAATGCTCTGGCTGGGGCAAGTGAGGCACTGTCAGTCAGTTTGCAGATTACACCAAGTTGGGTGAGAGTGCTAATCTGCTTGTACAAGAGACTCTACAGAGGGGTCTGGCCAGGATGGATCAATGGGTTGAGGCCAATGGGATGAAGTTCAACAAAGCCAAGGGCTGGGTCCTGCCTTTGGGTCACAACCACCCCCTGGAATGCTCCAGGCTAGGGCAGAGTGGCTGGAATGTGCCTGGTGGGAAAGGACCTGGGAAGGTCAGCCAAAAGCCAGCTGAAGATGAGCCAGAGTGTGTCCAGGTGGCCAAGAAGGGCACCAGCATCCTGGCTTGTATCAGCACTGGTGTGGCCAGCAGGACTAGAGCAGGGATCATCTCCTGGACTAGGCACTGGGGAGGCTGTCCCTCAATCCTGGGTACAGTTTTGGGCCCCTCACTCCCAGAAGGACATTGAGAGGCTAGAGCATGTTCAGAGAAGGGCAATGGAACTGGGGAAGGGTCCAGAGCACAAGTCTAGTGAGGAGCAGCTGAGGGACCTGGGATCGTTGAGTCTGGACAGGGGAGACCTTCTGACTCTTGATAACTCCCTGACAAGAGGTTGGAGCCAGGTGGGATCAAACTCTTCTCCTCAGGAACAAGTGACAGGACAAAAGGAAATGGCCTCAAGTTGCCCTGGGGGAGGTTTAGGTTAGACCTGAGGAACAATTTCTTCCCCTTCAGGGTTGTCAAGGGCTGGCCCAGGCTGCCCAGGGCAGTGGTGGAGTCCCCATCCCTGGAGGGTTTTCAAAGCTGTGGAGATGTGGTGCTGAGGGACATGGGTTAGTGGTGCCCTGGCAGTGCTGGGGGAGCAGTTAAGCTCAATTATATGAAAGGTCTTTTCCAACCAAAATGATTCTGTGATTCTAAGGAAGTGGTGGGGAGGGAAAGCCATGTCAAGACATGTCTAGGAAGAGTCTGCTCCATCTTTCAAGGCAAACAGTTTTCCTCTTTATTTTGCTCATCTTTCTGAGGAAAAAGTCATTTTGGTTTAAAAAATTGTCCTTTCCTGGCTACTTCCCGCTCATCGCTGCCCTTACTGCTTTTCAGACTTTTGCCTGTGCAAGAAAACTTCCTGCTGAAGTTTCAGGTAAAATAAAAATAATTATAATAATAAAAAACAAAACTAAACCAACCCATTCCTGCCCCCTACTTGTGACCCTGCCACTCCCTTCACACCCTTGCTGCTCTCTTGCTGCTGCCCAGGGCATGAAGCTTTCCTCAGAGGAGTTCAACGCCATCTTTGCCTTCTACGACAAGGTAGGGAGCCAGCTCCTGGGAAACTGGCCCGAAGCAATATCAAATGGGGAAAAAACCCAACCCCGACCCCATATGGATTTGGTTGTGCCAGTTCCCTGCTCTGATGTGGGGAGCAAGCCCTGGGCTGCCCTGGGTGTGGGTCTGGGAGTGTCCAGGGCTGACATTCCTCCTTCTCTCCCCAGGATGGGAGCGGCTTCATTGACGAGAATGAGCTGGATGCGCTTTTGAAAGACCTGTATGAGAAGAATAAGAAAGTAGGTGGGGAAGAGGAGGGTGGGAGTGGGGAAGAGGAGGGTGGGATGGAGCCTAGATGCCCCCCGCCCCCCACATGCCACCCCCCACATGCATCCTTTCCCAGCAGCACCTTCCACCCTCTGTATCCCTGTTCCATGGGGACCAGGAGGGATGATGGTTCAGTTCCCAACCCTGTATCTCCATGGGAGGCTGCACCAGAGCTCAGAAGGTGGGGGGACATCTCAGCTTGGGGGTGCCCTTCAGGGAGAAAGGGGAAGTCCACCCCCAATGTTCCTTGCAGGAGATGAACATCCAGCAGCTCACCAACTACAGGAGGAGCATCATGAACTTGTCTGACGGGGGCAAACTCTACCGCAAGGAACTGGAGATCGTGCTCTGCAATGAGCCCCCCATGTAGGACCCCCCACCCACAAACACCCCGCGCTCCTCCTTCTCCTCCTCCCCGAAAACAAGCACAACGGGGGAGCACACACCACTGCAGCGCTGGCAGGGGGGAGGGATGTGGGGGTTGGGTGATGAGCCCCCACCAACAGGGGCTCAGCACCACCTCCAACCCCCACCCCCCAAACCCTCCCCTCAGCCTTCCCCCAGCAGCTCTTGGTCGTTAAAACCCCACCTTGGGGAAAAAACTGGTTTTTTTTGACCCCGTTAGTTAAATTATAATTATTTTGGGGGGGGAGGGGGGATGTTTTCGTTCATTTGGTCTCAATCATTCAGTTTTTATCGTTTACCAAAGAAGAGTTTACAAATAAATTCAAGTACTGCTAAAGCTGGGTCCTTCTGTCCTTCTTTGCCCATTTCATGGGGACGATCCCCCCAGATGGGCTGGAGGGTGGCAGGGAAGATCTCCAGGACAGCACATTTCCCAGTTAACCCCTCCCAGACTCTGTCAAAGCCTCTGGGATATCCCAAGGATGGTGCTATTCCCCCTGCTCAGTTTAGGAAACCAGTCCTGGGGTGGTGATGCTGGTGGATTCCCAGTGATACATGTCCCACTAGTGGTGGGTGACACCCTGGACCCTGCCCCACAGTGACCTGGCTGGGAGCGGGAAGTCCCTGTGCTGCCCAGTATGAACCAATTCAGCCTTGTATAGCCCAGTACGTTGCAGTGCAGTCCTAAACATCCAAGTACAGCCCCATACAGCCCAGTACAGTCCTGCACAGCCCTCCGCAGCTCCATATGGACAAATACAGCCCAGTATGGTGCCTCACAGTCCTACACGACACAGTGTGGTCCAATACTGCCCTGTATGGCCCTATATGGTGCTGTACAGTCCTATCCAGCTAAGCACAGTCCAGGTACTGGACTCAATACAGTTCAGCATGGCTCCATATGGTGCTATACAGTCCTATCCAGCTCAGCACAGTCCAGTAGAGCAGTGTACAACCCAGTTCAGTGCAGTACAGTCCTATACAGCCCAGTATATCCCTATACAGCCCAGTACAGCCCACTGTGGCACCACATGGTGCTGTACAGACCTATGCAGCTAAGCACAGCACTGCACAGACCAGTACACTGCAGTACAGTCCTGTATGGACCAGTACGACCCGGCACAAGGTGTCCCTGCATAGCCCAACGCGGTCCGGCGAATCCCAGTAGAGCCCTCCGTATCCCAGCACGGAGCGCAGGACGGGAGGCGCGGCTGCAGTGAGCTCTCCCGGCCGCCAGAGGGCAGGTGTCAGAGCAGAGCGGGGCGGAGCGTGTGCGGGGCGGGGCGCGGGAGTGTCGCGAGGCCGGTACCGCGGGGTGAGGTGTCCTCTCGCCAGCCCGCTCGTCGCCGCCATGGCTCTGCTCCACACTCGCCGGTTCCTCGCCGCCCCGCGCTTCTCCGCCGCCGCTGCCGCCCGCGCCAGGTGAGGACTGAGGGGCATCCGACGTCTCCCTCAACCCCGCCCCGGTGCCGGCGGAGGGACTTTCCCGCCGCCGGGCCCGGTGGCCCTGTAGGGCGAGGTGGTCGTGGTGAGAGTGGGGTAGCGCTTGGGTGGGGGCGTCCTTCGCGAGGTGGTATCGTGTCCCTCCGCAGATGCCGTAGGCGCCTCTGGTGACGTCGCGGTGGGGCAGGGGCTTGCCGGGGGGACGGCCAGCGGATTGGCCGGGGACCGTGGCGGGGTCGGGGGGCGCGCGGCGCTTCTCTGCGCTCCGATTGGCTGCGGCCGAACCCTCGGTGCCCCCGGCCTGCCCTTGAGGGACCGCCGTGGAGGGCGAACAGGGCCGGGGGAGGGGGGGGATGGGGGCCTTGCGCGGCAGGGAGCTGCTGCCCGTGAGCACCGTGCAGCCGGGCCCGGGGGACCCACGCGTGGTGTGAAATGGGTCTGGGCCCTGCTCATCGTGCGCCTCGTAGGGAGACCAAGGAGACCCCGCACGTGTGGATTGTGTGCTGCGTGGTGGCTCTGCAGGGCCACGCTCCACGTAGGGAGGCTGGGCGGTGCTGCCCAACCTGGACGGACTGAGGCCGGGCTACTGAGGACCAGTTCTGCCCTGGCAGCTCTGGGCTTTGCTGTTTCCGAAGCCGGCAGAGGGGTGGGCAGAAGGGTGGAGGGTGTAGCTGGAGCCCTGTGAAGAGCCCAGAGCAGCTCCATAAAGCACCTCTGACCCGAGAGCCTCAGGGCACTGGCTGGGAGCACCAGCATGACCAGGTGGCCAAGGAGCAGAGTGTGCAGAGGCATCTGCAGAAGGCCCTTGCTGCTCACCAGAGCCCTTTGCTCCTGGCTCATGCCCGCTCAGGAGACTTTATGGAACAGCTCCCAGCCCTTGTCGGAGCAGCAAAGTATCTTTTTTGTTTCCTTTTTCCAGCAGATAAAGAAGGACATTAGATATTGATTAACCCCATTCTGTCCAGCATGGCCCCTTGGTGCCTTGGGAGATGTGTGTTCCCAGGCTCTGCTCTTTCTGAGGCAGCCCTTGGCTCTCCTCAGCAGGTAGAGCAGCAATCCAGAACCTGTGTTTTCTGCCCTTGGGCTGTAGTGGACCTGGGAAGGGTGAGCAAGCCCAGGAGCAATTGCTCTGCTTTGCTCAGGCTTGTTACATGGCAAGCTATACATTACCAAATGGAATTGAAGTAACTTAAGAGATGCAGATCATCCCCTTTGTAAGTAAAGTGCTTCTGTGCACAGCCCCCAGTTGTTCCCCAGTTATCTGATACCAAGCAGTGATTAGAAAGTTTGTGTTTCCTTATCTTCAGCAACTTCACCTGTTGCTGGGAGCTCTTGCTGCCACAGTTCTGTGCTGGGAATGGCCTTTGTGAAATTAGGGCAGAGATGTGAAGTGGTTAAAATGTTTCCCTTGACACACAGATGCTAATTAAGGTGATAACTGTCTCTGCTCTAATGTGTCACCAGACAGCTATTTTCAATGCTTTTCTGGGTGGGAAGCTCACAACAGATGGTTTGGGTAACGGATGGTTAGGCTGGAAAGGCCTGCAGTAAGCCAGCAGACTGTTGGCATTGTTCTTGGGTAAATATTTGCTTTAGCCAAGGTATCTGGCCATCGTCCTCTCACCTCTGGCTTCCAGAACTGCTGCGGGGGCTTTGGCAGGGGTTTAGAAATCCAGTCTCATGTCTGTACCTCGGGGTACATGGATTGGCCCCTTCACAATGGAAACCTTTCACTAGGCTTGTGAACTCTTGCTTACCTAGAGGAAAACTTGCTTTCTGGACTTGGCCTGAGTCCACTCGTAGTTCTCTGCAGCTCAGACCACGAGTTCCACAAACATTTTAAAATGGTGTTGTTGGTTTATGCTGCCCCTGCTGCCTTTTCCTACCCTCTTTGTCCCATCAGTCACACTGCCCCTGCATTAAACCCCCTCAGCAGACCAGTGTGGCTGAAGTTCAAACCCCATAGGTTGAGAACGTGCTTTCTCTGGCTTACATGGGGTATCCATCATGGGTTCAACCCCAGCTTTAACTTGCCTTTGTTTAGTTTTCCACACTGAAAACGCCTCCAGCCTGGCCAAGAGGATGTGCTGTTTATAACTTGGACCTTTGTTCAAGACCAATGCTCTTTTAATTGCTCAAAATAAAATATAATGCAGTGCAGAGACAAAGTTACAGTAACACAGGGGCAGCAGAGCTTTAGACCTCTGATCCCTGGTAGGTCTCTTCTCCCAGACCCCCCGCTAGAAAGGCTTTGCCATTGTCATCTCTTGGGTATTCTGATGCATTTGGGCAGCTCAACCTGGACTGTTTTTCTCCTGTCTCCCTGCAAGCTCACCTCCCTGGAAACAGCAGTCATCTTTCTTTGGCCTTCACCCGAAAACCTTCAGGCTTGAGAAGGAGAAAATAAATCCTAAACCTCTTGTTCACTGCCTTAAGCTGACAGAAAGGCCAGCTCAGAACAAAAGTACTTAACGCTCGTTAGTTTCAGATCGGTGTTGGGAGCAGCAACAAGCAGCAAGCAGCTCTGTGTTAGAGCCCGGTGACCTGCTAAGTATTTGCAGGATCAGGACCTAAATACCCAAAACACTCTAAGCTGCTTGCTGAGAAGCCCAGCAGGAAGAAGGGGCCATCACAGCCTCCGAAGCAGCTCTTAAAACACCCAGGGAAATGGCTGGCCTCCTGCAGACCCCACACCAAACTGATCCCAGAGTAGGTGTGCTGCAGGGGAACAGGGTCCTGCACAGAGCGTCCTCCTCTCTTCCCCCCACCCTAACGTGGCAGGGAGGGTGTCAGGAGAGGTTTTCCACGGCACAATTCCATGTCGCCTGAACCTGCAGCAGGTTTTTGCCCCAACAGGCACTACTGACTCATCCTCCTTTCCAAGTTGATCCGGTCCTGAGGTAATTAAGACTTGTTAGTGGTCTAGAAAACGCTAAGTGCATCTTCCATTTTTAAACAACCTGAGGTGGCTCTGCCTCCTACGTGTTTGCTGCCCCTTTTTTTCCACAGAGCCTGTTGAGAGGAGAAACAGAGGATTTTTGTTTGGAAATGCTGAGCTGTTGGGAACAGCAGTAAAGTCTGAGGAGAGAAAACGGTATTTGGGGCGCCACGAGATGCAGTCTCAGCTACAGAGTTTTGTAAAGCTGATTTGTGGCAGCACTGGCTGCCGTGTGGGAACTTCTTTAGCAATCAAGACTGAATCTTGCCCCAGAGGAGATAAAAATCTGCCTTTGCTGTGTGATTTGACCCCCCCTGAGCCCAGGGTAAAAGTGTCAGGGCAATGCCATGAGTCAGGATGCTACCAGCTGAGTGGAGTCACAGAATCCCAACATGGTACAGGTTGGAAGGGACCTCTGGAGATCATCTCATCCATCCCCCCTGCTCCAGCAGGGTCACCCAGAGCAGGGGGCCCAGGATCCCATTGTTCAGGTAGGTTTGACATCATTGTGGGCAGCCTGGGACAGGCTGACACTCCCACAGCAAAGATTTTTTTCCTCCTGTCCAGATGGAACCTCCTCGGTTCCAGTTTGTGCCCATTGCCCCTTCTCCTGTCATTGGGCACCACTGACAAGAGTCTGGCCCCATCCTTTTGTTGCCCTGGGGCCCTTTAGCTCTTGATCAGCACTGATCAGATCCCCTCTCAGGCTGCTCTTCTCCAGCTGAACAGCCCCAGGGCTCTCAGCCTTTCCTGAGCACAGAGATGCTCCAGCCCCTCAGCATCTTTGGAGCCTGCGCTGGACTCTCTCCAGTAACTCCTTGTCTCTCTTGAACTGGGGATCCCAGCACTGGCCACAATATTCCAGAGGTGGCCTCTCTAGGGCAGAGGAGAAAAATGTCCCTTCACCTGCTGGTGGCACCCTTCTGAATGCACCCCAGGAGATCACTGGCCTTGGCCATGAAGGCATATTGCTGGTCACGGTGAACTTGTCCACCAGTATTCCCAGACCCTTCTCCATGGAGCTGCTTTCCAGCAGATGAACCTCTCACCTGTACTGGTGCAGGGCATTATTCCTTCTCAGTTGCAGGACCCTGCACTTGCCTTGTTTGAATTTCACGAGGTTCTACTGTGTCTGGAGTAATCCCATCTTCAGGAGGGCACTGTTGCAGCCATAGCCCTCTGCCAGGCAGGGTAAACCCCTACACCCCTTCTGCAGTCGCTAGAAGCCTGCAGAGCCTGCCTGTAGCCCTGGGCAGAGGCTGTGGCCAAAGAGCCAACAACATATTTCTTTTTATAGCACCGTCTTGTCTGTCCTTGACATTAAGAGAGTCTCTCTGTCTTCAGGATGTCCTGCCAACAGGGATGAGGCAGGTGGTTTGTGGAGTGGCTGCTGGGGAGCAGGGGCACAAAGTCCCTCCTTGACATAGGGAGGTTTTGTGCTGGGCAGCAAGAGAAGGGACCTTCAACACTGGCAAGTCAAATGTCCCCCGTGCTGTCCAGGAAAGCAGCATTTGGCTGGGAACATGCCTTTCCTTTTGATGTGCTGTTTGTAGGGCAGGGGAGGGAAGGATCTTCATTAGCTCAGCAGTGCTGTGGGGAAAAGCAGATTAGCTTTCATGCACAAGAGCCTCTTCCAGGAGTTTGACAGAGGATCTGTGTTTACGCTCCATGTAGTGCCAGGTCATGGAGTGTAAAGGGGTTGGGTTTTTCCCCCTGGATAATTCTCTTAGCACTGCTTGGACCTTTTCCAGAGGTTTAAAGACATGATTTCCCTTGTGGTTTTCTCTTTAGCCAGCTTGGGGCATGTCCCTGACCAGTTCTTAAGCCTAATTCTTAACTGCTTTCCACCCTTCCCCTTCAGCTCATGGTGGTCCCATGTGGAGATGGGTCCCCCGGACCCCATCCTGGGGGTGACAGAAGCTTTCAAACGTGACACCAACTCCAAGAAGATGAACCTGGGCGTGGGGGCCTATCGGGATGACAACGGGAAGCCGTACGTCCTGAACTGCGTTCGTAAGGTGAGCTGCTGGGCAGGGCCCAGTCCAGCTGGTGGGCAGCTGGTGAGGAGGAGAAGGGGGTCAGGGGCAGGGAAAGTGACACTCAAATCTCACCTTCCTTCAGGACAAGTCCTGCCTGGGCAAAGAAACATGTGTCCTCGTGCAATAGTGTTGACATGTAATGGGCTGGAAGCTCTTCTCTGGCTCCAGGTTTCCTGGCCCTGCTGTACCAGCAGTAGCACCCACTGAGGGCTCTGGTGGCCATGGGGCACCTCGCCCCATGGTTAAAAAATGGGTATCTGAAATGAACCCTAATCTCTGAAGGGAAACTCCTGTAAAGCAACCTTTACCACTTTTGAGTGAGCGAATGCAAAGAGAAGTGACCTTGAGCTGTCCACCATCCTCCCTGTGGTGATGCCTGCCTTGCTGAGTGTGTGTCCTCCTTCCCAGGCGGAGGCCATGATAGCATCCAAGAAGATGGACAAGGAGTATTTGCCCATTGGGGGGCTGGCAGATTTCACCCGGGCATCTGCAGAGCTGGCTCTGGGCGAAAACAGTGAGGCTTTCAAGAGTGGCCGGGTAAGGAGCGGGCTGGGAAGCATCAGGGCAGCACTGTCTGATGCATGGTGGGTATGTGGGTGCCAGCAAAAGTGGGAAGGACTGGCTGCAGGGACTAGTGCCTCTGAATTGCTGACCAGGCTCAAGGGCAACAGCTTCTGAAGGCCAGGGTGAAACAGCCCTTCCCAAGGAGGGGATCTGACCATGCCAGTAGTCGCAGCTCCCTGTCCTTCAACTGAAGTTGCTGACCTATGTGGTCCCCTCCAGCCTGATGTCCTGTTGGGGTGTTCATCTGCTGACAGAGGGACTGGGCTTTCCCATGGCTGCTCAGACCTTTGTATTTGTTCCTTCCCTTGCAGTATGTCACAGTACAGGGGATTTCAGGGACTGGATCTCTGCGTATTGGAGCCAACTTTTTGGTGAGTCCTTGACCAGTAGGGAAAGGAAAAGACCTATTTTGACAAGAGCTGAATCGTTGAGGTTTTCTAACTGAATCCTTTCAACCTGCTTAAGGAGCCTGTCTTTCTCTTGATCAGCAACGGTTCTTCAAGGCTAGCCGTGATGTGTATCTTCCCAAACCATCCTGGGGCAATCACACCCCCATTTTCCGGGATGCGGGCATGCAGCTCCAGGCTTACCGCTACTATGACCCCAAGACATGCAGCCTCGACTTCTCTGGAGCCATGGATGACATTTCTGTGAGTTGTTTTAGTGCCTGGAAGCAGGCAGGTGGTGTGGGGAGATGTGATCTTTTTGCATTAGCCTAATTATGATGCCTGAAGGCACCAGATCCAGGCTTGAAGCCTTGCACAGCTCATCTAAGCTGTCCATCTAAGAGTCTCGTCTCAGCTGCTGAGGAGGGTGCTCAGATGTCATTAACAACATTCTCTGTAACATTTTCCTTAGAAAATTCCAGAGAAGAGCATCATCCTCTTGCACGCTTGTGCTCACAACCCCACTGGGGTGGATCCCCGTCAGGAGCAATGGAAGGAGTTGGCAGCCACAGTGAAGGTGAGCAGTAGAGTGTCCCAGGGGCACTCTGCTCTTCCTGGTTAAGCCACATCTCTGGGCTTTTGCTGGTGGCATCTGGTCTTTGGTGCACTAAAGGTTACTCCCATTCCTGAGGTCAGCATGGGTGTCATGTTCTTCTACTGAAGACAGGAGCCAGACAGATGAACCCATGAAGCCTCTAGCTGACCATCAGACTTTTTGCTGGCACCTTCCCAGGAAGCTGGGGCAGGGACACCTGAAAGGAGAGCAGCAGGGTGGAAATAGTGAGCTGTGATAGATAGGGAGGTTCCCAGTGCTGGTGTATTAAAAATGCTGGGAGATCTTTCACAGGCCTGGTGTCTCCTCACAACCTTATGTTGAAAATGGATAGGGGCAGGTTCATCTTACATCCTTGTCTTCCTCCCTGCTGCTCCTCCAGGCTGTAGCCAAAGAGATTTGGCTTGGAGATGCCTGTCCTCAGTAGTGTCTTGTGAACTGGTAGATATCAGAGTGGCTGCTGCAGCCTACAGATGTCTGCGGGTCTCCTGGCAGAGGGGCAGCGCGGCTCCATTATCTGCCTGGAGGCATTGGAGGGGCTGGTGCCTGCCCAGAGGGTTCCCAGGAGGTTTTCCTGGAAATGGATCATACAGGAGACACCAAAATGGAAGAATTTATTAATGCTGAACCTGCTTCTGCTTTCTGGGCCAGATTTCACATCCTTTAAAAGTACTGGGAGGGTCTTGACCTGCTCTGGTAATGTGTGGTGGGTAGCCATGGGATTGGGGATGCTTCCCTGTGCCAAATTAAGGGGAACAGCTCCACTTCTGGAGGAGCATTGCTATGGATGAGCAGGTGGCTGCCTGTGTGGCTCTGCTTAGCTCGCTGCCCTGCTCCCAGGAGGGGGCTTCATCTTCTCTGATACCCTCTCCCCACTTTGCCTGCAGAAACGAAACCTCCTTGTGTACTTCGACATGGCCTATCAGGGCTTTGCCAGTGGGGACATCAACCGGGACGCCTGGGCTGTGCGGTACTTCATCGACCAGGGCATCAATGTCCTCTTGTCACAGTCCTATGCCAAGAACATGGGGCTGTACGGTGAGTAGGGCAGGTGGGGTGGAAATGGTTTCATCCAGACTGCTGGAGGAACCCTGCTGCCTTCAGGGTTTAACATCCCATGTCTTTCTTCTGCCTGTGTTCATGACAGAATCCCAGCATGTTGGAGGGTTGAAGAAACCTCTAGAGACTGTCTTGCCCAAACCCCTTCTCCAGCAGGGTCACCCAGAGCAGGGGGCCCAGGATTGTGTTGTCCAGGAGGGTTTGGAATCCCTTCAGAATAGGAGACTTCACAACATCTTTGAGCAGCCTGGGCCAGGCTCTGACACCCTCACAGTAAACAGATGTCTCCTCCTTTTCAGATGGAACTTCCTGGGTTCCAGTTTGTGCCCATTGCTCCTTATCCTGTCACTGAGCACCATTGATGACATCTGGCCCCATCCCCTTGCCCCCCAGGGGCCCTTTAGCTACTGATCAGCACTGATCAGATCCCCTCTCAGGCTGCTCTTCTCCATCTGAACAGCCCCAGGGCTCTCAGCCTTTCTTGAGCACAGAGATGCTCCAGTCCCCTCAGCACTTTTGGAGCCTCTGCTGGACTTTCTCCAGTAGTTCCTTGTCTCTTGAACTGAGGATCCCAACACTGGCCACAATACTCCAGAGGTGTCCTACCTAGGGCAGAGTAGTACATCCTGTGGTACTGGTGCAGGAGATAACCTGCTGGGAGCTGGTGGGGACCCTTCTAGAGATTTAGGCTCCAGTAAAGCTGTGGCTTTTGAATAAGTCGTGGCCCAGCCCTGGGGCAGAGGCTGTGACCTAACTGCCCCTCTTCCAGGTGAGCGCGCGGGTGCCTTCACCGTGATCTGCAGCGATGCGGAGGAAGCCAAGAGGGTGGAGTCACAGCTGAAGATCCTGATCCGCCCCATGTACTCCAACCCCCCTGTGAACGGGGCCCGCATCGCCTCCATCATCCTCAACACGCCTGACCTGCGGAAGGAGTGGTAAGAGGGAAACCCTCGTGCTCACGACAGCAAGATGCCAGGTGTCTGTGGCAGCCTTGTGCTGTGCTTGCTGCCTCTCACTTCTCTGGGCAGCTCTTTGCTTCAGGGGTGCAATCAGAACCATGCATCACCCCTGTCTGCTGGAGGAATCCCTGCTGGCACCAGCTGGTACCAGTCCAGCCTCACACAAACAGGTTTCCTTTGTGTTACTGAGGCAGAAAACACTGAAGGAGGGGCTAAAGCTCCTCTGGGGAGATCTGCCAGAACTGCCTGTCTAGGGAAGGAAAAAATTCTGCGGCGTTGTAGCCATGTAGGGATATCTCACGTGGGGAAACCAGAAGCCCCCCAGGGATGTGACCCTCCTGCCTTGCACTGGCTCATGCTGCTCTCCCAGCCCCAGGGGCTGAGTCCCTGACAGCAGCTGGCCTGGCAGAACAAAGGCTGGCTATGCTGGGGTGGCTCCGCCAGGAGCTGTGTTCCTTTGGCAGGGTGATGCTTGTCCCCAGTCCAGGGCCCAGCAGAGATGTCTCCTGGTGGTGCTGCCTTGGAGCAGGGGATGTCTGTCTGCACTGGGAGGGACTGCCCTGTGCTCTCCCTGTAACTGCAGATATTATCTGGGTTTGGGCAGTGCTGCCATGAAGCCTCCTGCTTGCCCGTGGCTTTTGGAAGTGAGAGATGCCTGTACTCCAGTAGTAACACCCAGCAGCTATGGAATTCAGTAGCAGTCACATTCAGGTACTGGGACGAAGAAGCAGCTCCCTAGCTGGAGCTACAGGTTCACATTCCCTGGTCTTTGCTTATCTGCCTTCCCCATGTTTTGGGGTATGAGGCCTTTACAGGTGGAGAGAATTGATTGATGGTCATGTGCATTGAGGAGCAGTGTTGGTGCATCCCAGTCCCTCTCTGAGTGGTTCCTGTGTTGGCTTCTCAGGCTCGTGGAGGTGAAAGGCATGGCCGACCGGATCATTAGCATGCGGACCCAGCTGGTGTCAAATCTCAAGAAAGAGGGGTCTTCCCACAACTGGCAGCACATCACTGACCAGATTGGCATGTTCTGCTTTACAGGACTGAAGCCTGAGCAGGTAAACAGAGTTCCTATGGTGTCTGGGTATCATTTGTGGTCCTTGTCACTGAGAGCTTGACTGCAGGTGCCAAAATGTGCCCTTATAAGTGGTTCCTCCTCCAAGAGGAACATCCTCCAAGCACTGAAGCATTGTAGGGACCCAGGTCTTGTTTTTTTCCCTGCTGTGCTTGCAAGCAGATGTGGCCATAGTCACCTAGTGTTGCTTTGAGGTGACCTTAAAAGTCAGCTCAAGTGCAGTGGCTCCTGCTGAACATCTGCAGCTTGGTGTGTTGCCCACAAGCTGAGCAGCATCTCCGCGTTTGCAGGGCACATCGTTGGCTCTGCAGGGAGTGGAACGTCAGGACTGCTGGCCCACAGTTTGCCTTCAGTTCCAGCAAGCTGGGTAAACTTGCTCTCTGTGAGGATTGTAGAGGTTGGCCAGTGATTTGACCTCTGCTCTTTCACCCCAGGTGGAGAGGCTGATCAAGGAGTTCTCCGTTTATATGACAAAGGACGGACGGATCTCTGTGGCGGGAGTTACGTCAGGCAATGTAGGGTACCTGGCTCATGCCATCCATCAAGTCACAAAGTAAAGACACGGGTGTACCCAGGAGCTGGTGGCTTTCCCTTCCCTGTTGGTCGAATCTGGGGAAGGAAACAAGCAGAAAATACTTCCAACCACAGCGCTTGACGCTGCTGCTGAATGTATCTTGTAGATGAGTTGTTGTAGAAGCCTAGTCCAAACTGTCCTGCCCTGTGGAGCAGGGACATCGTTGCTGGCTCCTGCTCGTCACAGCCCTTCTCCCCTGTTGTCTATCCTCTGCCCATCAGCCCCAGCACCCATCTGCACTGGAGGAAGCAAACGCTGAGCTCTGCCACCCTTCCAGCGCGGGCACCAAAGGCTTCCCTACGCTTGCTCCTCCATGAGAAGGCTTTGTGAGGCCATCGGCTGCTGGCCCAAGCAGTGGCTGGCAAGGAGCTGGGTGGCAGGGCTGCTCAGGGGTGCCCCTGTCGCTGCCTCAGCCGCTTCCTGCTGCCAGTGGGCTCCATCCTCTTCCACCCTCCTTTGGCAGTGCCAAAGCTGCCCTCCAACAATCAGCTCAGAGGACTTCTCACTCCTAAAGTCTGCTTCATTGTTGGCTTCACTCTTTCCACCTGGGGATCTCTCTTCTGGTGTAATTCACAGTGGCAGTGGTGTGTGGGGCAGACCTCTGTTGCTCCTCTCAACTTGCCTGGTTCTCCTGACTTCACTCCTGTACCCTGAGGTTAAACAAGTTATTCTTGCCCCCACTAAGAGCCTCTTCTGAAAATCGCTGGTCTCTGCCTCTCCCCAGTCCTGTCCCATGCCCAGCAGCCCTCCCTGCAGTGCAGAGTCTCTGTGTGTGTCACAAAACCAAGGAATGGGTCCCACTCTGTCCCTCCTTTCATGGGGGCGTGGGGTGGCCCTAATTTCTGTTCACCCAAATTTCTTGTGGCATAAGAAAATGAGAGGAGAAGATCCCAAGGGTTGTCTGATAGCTGATGACTCAAAAAACATTCTGCCTTAAATGGCGAGTCCCTCAGTCACTGGACTCTGATTTTTAATCCAAATAAACTGCTGCATGGCTGTGTCGAGCTGAAGACTTCATCCTGTTATGGCACAGCTGGATCCTGTCCCTTCCATGCATCAAAGGAGGGATGTGCCAGCAGAGGGGATGGGGTATAGCCACTGAAAACCTGAGCATCTCACATAGGGCAATTCCCACCAGTGTGCCTCCGGTGGGAGCTGGTATCATGGAGCTGAAATTGCAGCCTGTGAGGTTTAAGTGTCACTGGGGAGAGCAATGAGTGACCAAAGGCCACCTACACCACTGGAGCATGACAGAGCTTATTGCAGCAAGCAAAGCTGCATCCCTGGGCGGACCTGGAGCAGTTGCCTCCGAGTCTGCGTGAGGGTTCTCCATCTGCTGGCACCTCTCCCCGCTTTGGCAGTTGCACCACCACCGGCGCGTTCACCGAGCAGCCAGCGTTCCTCGGTCCTGCCCAGTTCAGCTGCGTTCTGGGCGCTGGGACAAGTTTGTGTGTCATACACTCTCCCGCCGCTGCCCGCAGCCGGTTGTTTACATGGCCCGGTGCCCGCAGCCGCCGCTCGCTCCCGCTTGTGCAATAAGCCGCTTTCCGTGCTGCGGGTGCTGCCGCCGCCTCGCTGCCCGGTCCCTCCCGGCTCCGGGGTCGGTTGCCCGGAGCTCTTTCTGCCCGCGCTTGGTCTTCCCGCTGCCCTTTGTCTGTTACAATAAAAGAGCTGGAGCACAGCCCTGCCGCCTTCTCGTTATCTTCTTATGCGGCGCCACAGCGGTGGGGAGGGACGGGGTGGGCTTCTCGAAGGGTCCCCGGGGATGGGCATCGCCTCCCAGCCGAGCTGGGGGCGGCCCGGGGGGCGGACTACAACCTCCGGCGTGCAGAGGGCAGGGCGGGGCTTGCGTTGCGCCGCCGCCGAGCTGGGCCCGGGGACGCGGCTGGAGCTGCAACTGGAGCTGGGGCTGGAACGAGCTCCCACCGCCTGGCGATCGGGCCCGGGGCTGGAGCCGGGGCGGGCTCCTTTCGCCCGGTGAGTGGGACTGAGACCGGGGTCGCGGATGGGGATGGGTCTTGGGTCGGGGCGAGCTCCCACCGCCCGGTGAGCGGGGCCGGGCTATGGCGGTACCGAAAAGGGGGAGCCTAAGGACTTGCCTGGGCCGCGTATCATCTCCAAGGCCATCCCGCGGTGACCATCCCCCAGCTCTGGGCCTTGTTTCTCCTGGAGTGGGATGGGCGTGGGGTGCCGGCTGGGTCCATGACTGTAGAGTCACCGTCTCGGGGCCTCTGGTTGTCACTGGCACGGTGGCTTTGCCTGGGATGAAAGAAAACCTGCAGCATCCTCCTCCGCCCAGGGAAGAAGCATCGACCCAGTCCTCATCTCAGCCAGGGCTTCAGCCAAAGCAGCTCCCCTGGCCAGGAGACATAAGATTTGTACCCTCTGCAGTCCTACCCTGGGGGAGAAGGTTGCTGTTCTTCCCCTGTGCAGCTGTGCCTCTTCCCTACAAATCCTTGAGGACTCAAAGCAGAAGTATGGAGTTTAAATAGCCTAGCAGCAAAGGGTGGATTGGTCAGGAAGAGTATCTGGAGATATTGTCTAGGAAAAAAAACCCCAACATATTCCCTTGAAAAGAGATTTCCCTGGTCTGTGTAAGTCCCTGTGAAGCCCTGTCAGGTTGAAAGGATTGATCTTCAGCTTGGGGTGAGATATGGGCTGTCCAGTCCCCAAGGGCTGCAGTACAGGAAACACCAGGTCTTCAGGTCCAACAGCTTGTGAGACATCTGGTGCTGGTGGTCACCCTGGGGTTGCACTGAAAGGAGCTGGTCCTGCTTTTCCTGGTGGCACGGTGTTACTGCTGCATGCACGGGTCGTTCCTGTTGAGTCTGGCCTTGCCCTTTACCCAGGAGCACGTGCACAGCAGCACTTGCAGAGCTTGCAGGAGTTGGGGTTGGAAATCAGGAAGCTATACTGGGTCTCGTGCCCATAGAAGGGCGAGTCCCTCTGTGAGTGTACAGCTCCCCAGCCCCTTGGCCAGGGATCAGTTCCCCATCTTACAGTCGTGGTGTCCTTGCCCTGGATTTGAGGGGTGAGAGGTGAGTTCTACCACAGCTCTGCTGGCATGAGGACATCTGTGTGCTATGACCCCCAGGCTGAGACCTCAGGAACTCATTACCTCAGTGCCTGCATCTGGTGCCCAGGTTGACCCTCATTAGTGTACACTAATTAGCACTCACCGTGTGCTTCTTCACCTTGTTCCAGGAGCGGTGAAGTGCCTGATCCCCACGGTGCTGTGTTCCCAGCCTTGCTGTTCACTGCTCTCCCTTCCTGATGGAGCCAACACTGACAGAGGACTCTTCTCAAGGCAACAAGCTGAGCCTGGTGCACAAGCACTAGTGGGCCTTGGACGGTGGCCTCTGCCACCCCAGGAGGCACAATGGCTCAGGGCACTGGGAGCATCAACAGTGACTACAGGGTTTGGGAGTGGAGTGCTGATGCCGGGGAACGGGCCAGGCTTCTGCAGAGCCCCAGCGTGGAGACGGCGCCAAAGAGCGAAGAGAGCCAAGGAAACAGTCTGGGAGCCACGTCGGCTTTGGGAGCCGTCTTCATCGTGGTCAACGCTGCCCTCGGGGCTGGGCTGCTCAATTTCCCCGCTGCTTTCAGCATGGCCGGCGGTGTGGCCGTGGGCATTGTGCTGCAAATGGTGAGAGGGTGGGGAAGGGACAGTCCCCTGGCCCATGCTGGGAGGGGGCATGGGGGAGACTTGTGGAACAAAGGGGCTCAGAGAGGCTCCTGGGAAGAAGCCCTGTTGGATGAGGTGCACCAGAGATGCTCAGAGTGTTTGGAGGTGGCTGCCTGGGTGGCTTTGGGGACCTTGTTATGCTGTTGCCTCAGTGTCTCTTCCCTGTCTCTTCCCACCCCAGTGCATGTTGATCTTCATCATCGGAGGCCTGGTCATCCTGGCATACTGCTCGCAGGCCAGCAACGAGCGGACCTACCAGGAGGTGGTGTGGGCTGTCTGTGGGAAGGTGCCCGGCGTGCTCTGCGAGGTGGCCATCGCTGTCTACACCTTTGGCACCTGTATCGCTTTCCTCATCATCATTGGAGACCAGGAGGACAAAAGTAAGTGTGTCCCATGGGGGAAAAAACAACCAGTTTCTGTGCCTTCTGTCGCTGACTGCCTCGGTTGTCCCCACAGTCATTGCTGCTCTGGTGACAGATCCCGAGAAAGCCGGGAGTGGCCGCTGGTACATGGACCGCAAGTTCACCATCAGCATCACTGCCTTCCTCCTCATCCTGCCCCTCTCCATTCCCAAGGAGATTGGCTTCCAGAAATATGCCAGGTGGGTGGGGAGAACCCTCTGGTTCCAGAAGCACCCACCTAAGTACAGTCCCAGGGGACGGGGAGTGGTAACACCGTGGTTCTAGTGCTGCATCTGCCTGCTTACCCCTGAGGGATTGGACACACTTCCACCATCTTCCCATGCCTTGGTTTCCCCATCTGGGAAGCAGAAGAGCTGCTGAGCACCAAGTGGCCACAGTGTTGTCCTCCTGAGCTCGTGCCCCTCCCTTCTGCTCACTGAAGAAAGTAGGGAGAGCTGCTTTCAACTGCATTGTCTCTTGTTTTTGGAGTTGACCACCTAGCAGAAAGGAGAGACAGTAGTGGTCCCAAGGCTTGGTGGTCTGCAGGCCAGCCCTGGTCCAATAAGCATCTTGGTGTAACCCATCTTCTGGAGCTGCACCAGGGCTGCTGAGGAAGGTCACTGCTTTAACACATGCCTTCTCCTTCTCTGGCCTAAAATCCAACCCAGCCCCTGGCTGACAGGTTCGTGCAGTGAGATCATGTTGGCCTCTGCTCTGGGGACAGTGAGTGACGGTGTCTTGCATATTCCCATGGGAAGGGAGAGCAGGGATGGTCCTGGTGTGCTGGAATGTTTCCAGAGGTCAATGAAGCTGATAAAGAGTCTAGAACACAAGTCTTATGAGGAGTGGCTGAGGGGTTGTTGAGCTTGGCGAAAATGAAGCTCAGGGGAGACCTTGCTCTTGACAACTCCCTGACAGGAGGTTGGAGCCAGCTAGGGGTCAGTCTCTTTTGCCAATTAAAGTCTTTTCCAACCTAAATGGTTCTATGATTCTGCAGTGGGGAGGAGTGAGGTGGCCTGGGCTGTACAAGGAGGAAGATGGGGCTGCAGAGGCTGGGAGGAGACCCTCCCCAGCGAGAGGAGGCAGCACACTGACAGTTCCCTCTTGCAGCTCCCTCAGTGTGATTGGCACCTGGTATGTCACAGCAGTCATTATCATCAAGTACATCTGGCCTGACAAGGAGCTGGTGCCTGTGGAGATCCCCACCAGGTAAGTGCAAGAAACACGATGCTGTCAGTGGCCATCACAGCACTGCAGAGCTGGGCAGGGGTGTGTGGGAACAAGGACTGCAAAGGCTGGGGATAAATCATGAGTCCCTTCCCTGGCTCTGGGGATGCTGCATGTTGCTGCAGGAAGCTCCCAAGTGACTGCATCTCTGCATGTTTCAGAGGAGCAGGTGGTGAAGGAGAGGGAAAAGTCCTCTTGGAGGTCCTCATGGCTCCATCACAGGTTCTGAGAAGAATTTTAGCAAAGTTTGTGTCTCAGTGAAAGGCCCTGGTCTGCTGGGAGTGCCAGGGCCTGGAAAACCTTGCTCCACATGAAGACATCATCCTGAGTTGGAGGGATGCGGGAACAGCAGAGGAGCAAGCCCATCACTGAGCACCCTGGGGTGCTGGGTGGGAGACATGGGAGACCCTGGTCTGACTGGTGGGTGTTTCTCTCCCCACCAGCCCCTCCACTTGGACAGCTGTCTTCAATGCCGTGCCTACCATCTGCTTTGGGTTCCAGGTAAGGCCACAGGCCCAGCACTCCCCACCCTGCAGCTTCCAGAGCTAGGGACTGGTGTGATCTGGGGCTGTTCCCCTGGGTGTCCAGAACCCTCTTCATGTGCTCACCCCATGGCTTTGCCAGGAGGCTGCAGCCAGTTTTAAATCTCACCATCCTTGGGTGCAGTCAGAGCTCTTTTACCCCATCTGGGAGGTCCAGCGCAGCTTGTCTCCCAGTTTTCTTTGCGGTGTCATGACAAGTGGGGGGATATCACAAGTGGGATCCTACTTGGCTCCCTGTGACTCCATCATGTCTCCAGCTCTCTCTCCATGTCCCTGGCAGTGCCATGTGAGCAGTGTGCCCGTCTTCAACAGCATGAAGCAACCAGAGGTGAAGACCTGGGGAGCAGTGGTGACAGCAGCCATGGTGATTGCTCTCTTTGTCTACACAGGCACTGGTGAGTGAGGGGATGTGCTGTGAGCATGGCACAGTCCTTGGAAGGGCTGGGAACTTCTGGAGGGCAGGGATCTTCTGAGCAGCAGAGCAGGAAGGGAATCCATCTAACCCAACTGAGATGTGCCCTCTGCCATATCCATCCACATTGGCCCCTCAAACACACATGCAGGACCTTGTCCCTGTCTCCAGCTGACTGCTCCCTTCCTGGCAGGTGTCTGTGGCTTCCTGACCTTTGGGGCAGGTGTGGAGCAGGATGTCTTGCTGTCCTACCCCTCCAATGACATCCCTGTTGCCCTCGCCCGGGCCTTCATCATCCTCTGCGTGCTGACATCCTACCCCATCCTGCACTTCTGCGGCCGGTGAGAGCTGGGAGGAGGCAGGGGCTGGTGTGGGCAGGAGGGGCAGCACCAGGAACCCCCTCCTGCCCTGTGTCTGCACCCACAGGGCTGTCCTGGAGGGTCTCTGGCTCCGCTACACTGGGGTGACAGTGGAGGAGGACGTGGTTCGGGAGCGGAGGAGGCGCCTGCTTCAGACCATCAGCTGGTTCCTCCTGACCCTGCTCCTGGCTCTCTTCATCCCTGACATTGGCAAAGTCATCTCTGTCATTGGGGGCTTGGCCGCCTGCTTCATCTTTGTCTTCCCAGGTAGACATCCCGGGATGCTCCAGGGCTGGTGAAGGTCTCTTGGCCTTGTGTCTGGAAGGGGAAGGGAGTAGGATGGAGCACAGGAACTGGGAGATCCTTAGAGGACAAAAGTGTGGCGTGAGGTGTTCAAGCAACCCAACAATTTTTCCTGGACTATCTGCTCCATCTCAGGGAGCATGGCTCCCTGGTTTATGGGGTGTCTGCTCAGTCCCCACGGGATGGTCCTCACATGGATCTAATTTGCCTTTTAGGGCTCTGCCTGATTCAAGCCAAGCTCTCCGAGATCCAAGAAACCAGGGCAATCAGGTAACCAAGATGTGCTGCCTCTCTCTCCCCTTCTTCTGGGGATATCGGGGTGATGGCCACGTCTAAATGCATTCTGTCCTCCTGTGTCCACAGCTGGTGGGCCCTGGTCAGCTACGGGGTGTTCATGGTGACCCTCGGAGCCTTCATCTTCGGACAGACCACTGCCAACGCCATCTTCGTGGATCTCACAGCCTGACGCCCCCTTCTCCAGGCGGGACCGTTCTGCTGCTGCTGCTGAGGGGTTTGGATTTCCCCTGGGACCAAAGGGAAGTGGGGATAAAACACGCTGGTGTGTTGGGAAGATCCAAGAGAAGCATTATGACCTGGGGCTTGGCTAATAGAGCCCTGCAGTGGTTTATATCTCATTGTCTTAACGCACCAGGCAGTCAGGTTTCTGCTCTCAGCCCTGACTCCCTGGTGAAGCCAGAATATCACTATAAGGGGATCTGTGGTCCAGGTGAAGCCCCTTCTGCCCCTCCCAGGGTGACAGCACTACTGGAGCCATCAGGAAGGGGTGGTGGTTGGGGGTTGGAGTCATGCTGCTCTCAGCCAGGCACCCCTGCTGGAGCTCCTCTCTATGGCAGCTTCTTCCAGCATTGGAGGGAGACAGTGTGTCTTGCATAAAGGGAACCGTGTGTCAGGCTGGGTGATGTCCCCATAGTCCTCTCCTGTGTCAGTGTTTAGTTTGAACTCTGCTTTCCCATGGCTCATCCCACCAGTCTCCTGCCCTTCCTCTGACCTCACCCTCCACCTGGTCTGCACGTTCTGTTAGCAAGTGGGACCATCCCCTCCAGCCTGACTTCTGGGGAGTTTTTTGAGGATCAGGATGACCCCCGAGTAGGGGCAGAGTGGTGCAATGTTCCCCCTGTCTGGGGTTGCTCACTTGCTGGAGAAGGTGCTGTGGCTGCATCGACCTACTGAAGACACTACACTAGAGCAAAGCTCTTCAAATTTTTCATTTTTCAATCCTGTTCTTCCAGGAGGTGTCCAGATACTGGGACTGGGCCAGGTGTAGGTTTGAAGGGATGCTTTGGGGACAAAGGCATCAGTGTTAGTCTGGTTTGTATTGTTCCTTTGGTTGTTTATACTCTCTGTGGGTGGAGTTGCTCTGGGTTGCCCAGGGCAGTGGTGGAGTCCCCATGAACCCTGGAGGGGTTTCAAAGCTGTGGAGACGTGGTGCTGAGGGACATGGTTTACTGGTACCCTGGCAGTGCTGGGTTAATGGTTGGACTTGATCTTAAAAATCTCTTCCAAGCAAGACAATTCTATCATTCTGTGATCTTCTGGAAGCAGCCTTGGCTGTCGTGGTGGGAAGATGAACAACAGTGTGCTTCTGTCTTACCCTGCCACTCTCCCTCTGCAACCAGCAGCAATGAGTGGCAGGACAGGACATGGAAACGTTTGGTCTTTTCCTACCAATACTTGCTGTGTGTGAATGGGGACAGACCTGCCTGTCACTCCTCAGGACAAGAGGGGGAGACCCAGGTGGAGAAGGAGGAATAAAAGCCCTAAGAATAGCATGAATGTTTGAGGAACCCTCAGAAGGCACAAGTCCCTCCAGCCTCCCTCAAGGCACCTCCAGCCTCCATGTCCTCAACATTTGACAAAACGAGGTTCCAGCAAACCCCCCATTTGTTTGGCACCAGCTGCCTCCAGACCATTCCCCAGCTAATCCCTAGAGGCTGGTGCTGGGGGTACCATAAAGAAGGGTGTCCATCCTACTGCAACCCCCTAAGCCTGCAGTCCACTTGTCTTGGACATGGGGAGCAAAGAGCCACCTCCCATGGAGCCCAACAGAGGTGCTGGAGGCTCAGCAGATGCCAATGCTGAGATGCCTTTCAGTGCTCATTCCCCTTGATATCTGTGGGTTTGTGGCTCTGGCTTTCCCGAAGATGTGCTGGGCGCAAGGAGGTCCCACAGCCGGAGTGGAGGCAGACATGGTGTTCCACATCTCTGGATGTCACCCAGGAAGCCATGGGGCTCTCTCAGTCCCCCTGAGGGGTTCACGTGGCTGCAGACATGGGGGGCTATGGAGTTGCCGTGGCTGTTGCTCTGTTTGCCTTACCCCTCCCCCACTGTTTACAGACATGGGCCTTTTTACTTGTCTTTTCTACGTGCAGAAAGCGGAGGGACCTCCACTCAATAAAAGTGATGCTGTGGTACGTGCACTGGGCAGGCACAAGGTGGTTTCTGTGGGGCTGGGTTAGGGAGATGTTCCTGGGAGGGATTTGGGGATGAAGCAGGGCCTGTTGGGACAGAGAAGGCTCCAGGGAGAACTCCTTGTAGCCTTTCAGGACTTCAAGGGGCCTGTCAGAAAGATGGGGGCACATTTTTGAGCAGGGCCTGTTGGGACAGGACAAGGGGTGATGGATTTAAACTAACAGAGAGAGATTTAGACTGGAGAGAAGGAAGAAATGTTTTACAGTGAAGGTGATGAGAGGCTAGCCCAGGTTGCCCAGAGAGGTGGTCACTGTCCCATCCCTGGCACCATTGCAGGTGAGGTTGGCTGGGGCTCTGAGCATCCTACTGTGATTGCAGATGTCCCTGCTCCCTGCAGAGGGGTTCCACTACATTAGCTTTAAAAGTCCCTGCCCGCCCAACCATTGCACGGGCCTGTAGTCCCCAGGCCTTCGTACTCAGGGCCATCCCTGGAACTGGAAAGCGGATGCGAGAAGCGGGAGGTTGGATCGGGAAAGGGCCGTTTCCAGGCGCGGGGTGGTGGCCGCGACCCCGAGGGGCTCCAAGGACCGAGTGTGCACAACCGGGGAACCAGCGGGGGGCGGATTCCGGGGCAGAAGTGCCCGCGCAGAAACCTGTGAGGAGGCTGCGCTCGCGCACGAAGCCTGACGGCGCCAGACCCCGGCGCCATGTTTCCGAAGATGCTGCGGCCCGGGACAAACCATCGCGCTAGGCGGGGGGAGACGGGCAGGGGACGAGATGCGGTGCCCGGGGCCGAACCACCGCCCGGGGCGGGGGAGGGAACACAGAGGGCGGGGCGGGGCCGCAGCACTCAGGGAGGGGTGTCCCCGTGACTCCGCGCGCCCTTTGGCGCTTCTCCGCTACTTCCTCTTCCCGCTCCGCCCCTGCGCGGCGCCCCGCGCTCATTGGTCAGCGTCTGGTGCGCATGCGTAAAGCGAGAGGTCTGAGATCGCTGATTGGCTACAGCAGTAGGAAGAACATCGGCCGCTCTTGGCCAATGGGAGAGCGGCGCTGGTTCCGCGCGGAGGGCCGGGCAAGGGCGGGGAGAGGACGGCGGAGCCTCTCCCCTCAGGGGTCACGCCGCGCTGATTGGGCAGGCGGCGTGCGGCCCCTCGCTCTGATTGGTCGAGTGGCTCGCCAAGGGGGCGGGAATCTCGGTGGGCGCCCCGCCCACCCGCGCCCCCGCTGCTCCCCCCCCTCCTCCCCCCACCCGCTGGCGTGCCGCGAGGGGACGGGGGAGGGGAAAGGCCGCGACGTGAGCGCGCGACCCCGTCCGCCATTTTGTAGCGAAACGGAGGAGGCGAGAGGATAAAAGCGCGAGTGGCCCCAGTCCGGCGCCTCCTTTCGGTCTCCCCATCACCCCTTGAGGTGAGTCCTGCTCCGCCGGGACCAGCGAAGCCCCGGCCCGCGTTGGGGTGTGAGGGGCGGGCGGAAGGAAGGGAGAGCTCTGGAGCCTTTGGGGCAGCGGGGGTGGCGGGCCGGCACGCGACGGTGTAGGCCGCGGCGGGCCCTGTAAGACGCAGCCCGCCCGGGCCGCCGTGTCCGGGGTGCGTGTGGGGCAGGCTGCGGGGCCCCTGTGGCCTGGTCCGGCCTGTGCCGCTCTACGGCCCGGGCCTCGCCTCTTCCCCACTGGCCGTCTCTTCAGCCGGAGTCCGATCGACAGGAGGAGCAACCGAGCAAACTTCCAAGGGTTTTGCGTGAGCCCGGCCCGGCTCGGGAGCCGCGAGGGTTTTCTAGGTCGGTGGCTCGTCTCCCGCTATTCCCGGTGCAGGGAGCAAGGATCTGGCGGCAGCCGGCTGCGCGGTCAGTGCTTCCTGCTTCTGGATGCCCTCGGCTTTTGAGCTGTTCCTATTTATCTTCCCCGTCCATTCTCGTAGCGTTTGTGGTGACAGGTGGAGTTCTGAGAGACGGAGCAGGCGGCCGGTGCTGGGCCTGCCCCTGAGCTTGTCTCGGTGACCCCTGTAGAAGATCGGTGTTGGGACTCAGCCAAAGAGAACAAGTAACCCGCAAGCAGTGAGTTGTAGTAAACAGTCCCCTCGTATAAGCTCCTGCGGAGCACACAGGAGAAGTGCTTCTCGGTGCTCTCCTCCAATTCGGAGTCCGCGGCACGGCAAAGTGGACTTGCTTATCTTCAAACTCCAAACAGCAACAGTTGGCTGTTTTGACATACGCTGTATTGTTAACTCCTTGGCAGTCATTCCCTAACTCGCAGTAGTGCCATGTTCTTCTTAAAGTTAGTGAGCAGTCATGGTTTAATTTCAACAAACCACGACCAGTTTGGACTATATTTACAGCACAAGTGAGAGAATACAATCAAAGTACACAACCAGGCACTTATTCTGTTGATCTGTCATGAGTTGAGACTGTTTCTGAGTCCTGCTTGTTAGGAGGAAGCCCAGCATCTGCTTTCAGTGGAACATTTTTGGGTAACAAATCAGATGTCACACCTGACAAGTCATTCTTAGTGCACACAACTTAAGTGCTTCCTGCTTCTAAGGCACTGACTAAAATTACAGGCAGGATGAGTCTGGGTGAGGTGATTGTTTTATGAACAGGAAATAAACTTAGTTGCTAATAGGTTTGTTTGTCCTTTCTAGAGGTGTTATTGTTTTTTCCCTCGTCCTCATGCTTTTAAATTTGCTGTTACTGGCTTGATGCCTCCAAACCAAGCTCATGGTGAGCTTGCTATTGACCTCCCTTCTGTAGAGAAATGCTTGCTTCCATTTATCCTTCTGGCACAGTGCTCCTAGATACTGAATAATTGGAATTAATGACTATTCTTGGCCTTCAGGTAAGTAAGTAAAATAATAGTTGTTCAACTATAACTTGGGAAAAGTTGACTGATATTTTCTGACCCCATGATGGGTCATAACTAAATCATGTTGGGAATTACTGCTGCCAGTTGTCACTGAGACATCCCATTTTTTTTCTGGCTTTTTCAAATAGGATTCAACTGTTCGAAAATACTTTTTGGATGAGAAAACAGCCAAAAGCTTTTGAGAACTAGTTCCTAAATTTCCTTATTTTCTTCCAGTGGAAAATTTGTCCTGCTGTGTCTGAAAGGAAAGTGGGAAGTGAGAGTTTCTTGAGGATTTTGGTTTTTTTTTTTCTAAACTATCCTAGTTGAAACGTGAAGCAGCCTTGTCCCGATTGGTGTGTGCCTGATATCTTTGAGGTTGGTTCCAAACCTGAAATTTAACTGGCCATTGTTGAAGAGCCACATGTGCTTAGTTCAGCTGCTCCTGAAATCTAAACTATGGTATGATTGAAAACCTCCTTCCCACCTTGGAGTGCTTCTTGGGGGTCTTCTGAGGGATGTGCTGCTCTCCTGTGTGCTCTGCCTGTGCCTGGGTGTGAGAAGAGGGTAAGAGACTGTGCCCTGAAGGTCTTTGGCAGTGGTGCTTTCAGCCTGCCTGCTTTATATGATGCTTTTTGACAGAAGTTTAGAACCTCATCAGCCAACTTGTTGCTGTTTGTCACTCAAGCTGTTTTATGCTCCACATGCTGAACCCATGGCCTAAACATCTTGAACAGCTCTTGAAACCCAGTGACAGTAGTTATCTCTGTAAAATACTTCAAACCCCCCCCTCCAGTGTTCAGCTTTAAGTATTTTTGAAGTTGCTTTCATTGGAAGGCAGGTTCCAAATTTTTGGAAGACTTAGGTTTCAAGGTTGCTCACCTCCAGTGAGCTGCTTCATGTTAGCAGTGCTTTTGTCAAAACCAATTGCTGGCCCTCTCTGTTTTGTGATTTTTGGCTTCTTGCCTAAAATTCTAATGTATTTATGTTTTAATAACCCAACAGAACTCTGCTGTTGAAAAGAATCTACTGAAATAGATGTGAAATGTTTTGCTGTTGGCCTCTTCATTTCCTTAGAAAGTGTTTAGGCTGAGTAATACTGTAGATTTCAGTAAATATTTTTTACTTCTAAAATAATCAGTTCTGTTGCACAACATAAAATGGCAATATCCCAAGAGCTCCTGTGTCCAGTAGCCTCATTCATTGCTGTGCTGCAGCATCTGCCACTCAAAGTAGCTAATTCTCCTAGAAAATTTTGTGTGTTTTGGTAAGTTCTCTCTGGCTGAGGCCTGAGTTTTCTGAACCTGCCAAGGTGGTAGGTCTACCCCATGGCCTGGAAGCTGCTTGAATTTTTGAGCTGCTGTCAGGAGGTTCATTCCCACTAAGAATACACACATCTAAAAATAAAGTCTGCTTTGCATAGCATTCATAGCTTGCTTAATCAGTGCTGGGGAAATGGGGTTTCAGCCTTGCACTGAATGACCAGAGAGGTACATCTGCACTTCTGAGTTCCTCATGGGGTTCCTTCATTACTCTGATTTTATATCCTACTGTCAGTTAGGCTGCACCATTCAAACCTCTCAGATGCTGGTGCCTGTGAGAGTGGTCAGGTTCTTTTTGTGTGCCATGATACATCCTGGGCAAATTGTGTGTTTAGAACATAAATAGGAAGCTGCTTCCTTCAGCTATTGTGCTCTGTCCTTGAGTGGAGGTGTCTGCTTGCACTCTTGTTCTTCCTTGAATGGGAAAATCATCTTTGGACCCCAACTTGGATTCTCTGGTGCCACTGACAGGTTTTGCTGTTAGAAAGTAGCAAAGTTTTATTTTACTTGTCTGAGGTTAAAGCACCTGGAGGTGAAAGGCCCTTCTTTCCTTGGGAGAAGGCAGCAGTGCTCCCAGCGGGGTGGGGTGGCCAGTGATAGCAGGATCAGATTAACAACTGAGCCCAGCTCAAGCCTTCTAGTACCTAAAAGGTTGATTTAGGGGTGGAGGGGCTGTGATTGCTGTGCTGCTTGTATTGGCCTGAGGAATAACAGCTAAAGAGATATGTTTTGGTTTTATTTCTTAGGCAAACTCTGAAACTTCCACCTTAAGAATGACTGAGTTGGTGTTTTGGTTTGGATCCTGTTGTTGAGTCCTGAGTTCAACCGCCAGCCCGTGAGCTCCTCAGGCAGCTGCTGGAGTCTGGTGCTCTTGACAGGAACCAAATTCCCCTTGCTAGCTGCTTACTGGGGCTTTTTGTGATGTAAATATTATAACACAGTGGCCTGGCTGCTTGAGTTTTAACAAATGTTTTTAGAGGCTTTATATTGGTCCAGTATATTCAATTTTACCAGTGAGAGCATCTTGGAAAGTGTGTATTTGCCCTGGAAAGTGTCACTTTCTGGATTATTCCAAAAGCAGAACTGAGTTATTTAAAAAAAAAAACCAAACCCCAAACAATCAGGTGCTGTGCAGCTGAGAATCTTGGCAAGTTCTATGCCCGTCCTTCCTCTTACAGAGCTGTTTCACACTTGGTGGGCTTGCAAACCTGTATGAAAAGGTAGTGAATTACAGCTTGTCAGATGTTCAGAAAAAATAAGGAAGTTTTCTGTAATTTTTCTTGCTGAGGTTTTAAACGCGCTCTGAAATTCTTTCCTAGCACAACTGCCTTGTCATCAAAGAATGCTTTCAATATTAGTGCTTGAAAATGGCTTTTTCAAGTGATGCTAGGTGTGTTTTGTGTTTTGTTTTGGTTTTTTTCATCAATAGGAACTTCTGTAGCTTCTAAGAGTGCTCAAGGTTTGTGGCAGAATGAAAGTCTGGAAGGCGGCTGATTCGACTCCCTTACAGATAGTTTACCCAAGTGTTCCTATTAAACTTTTCCAAAGAGCAAAACGATCTTGGTTGCCTGCAATGGGATTTGTTGTTCCTGATGTTTCAAAGCGTGGGCAGATGTTAAATAAGCTGTAACTCTGAGTATGACGAGTGGGTGAGAGCATTTGTAATAAGGCAGAGCAGGGGGAAGAGCTGCAGTTCCACCCAGCACAGCCTCGGTGCTGTCCCTGTTTGGTTACTCCTCAACCGGTTTGCCCAAAGCCTCGTGGGTGCCCAGGTTGCCCCATCTCCTCTGCCACCCCATCCGAGATGAGGCAGAAATCCTGTGCTGGCAGTTGCAGCCAAGACAGTAAAGCAATAATTTCTACTCTGACAAAGGGATCTTGGAGACTCTTGGCACAAAGCCTGGTGACCTTTGTGTTTTGATCAAGTCGAGCTTCCAAATGGGGACTCTCCAGCTGGATTCTGCCTCTGATGAATTGCAGCCCTGCTCCTCTGGGCAGCCTGGGGCTTCCTTCAAGGCTCCCTGGGCTCTGGGTGCAGCGGGACTTGCTGTGGGATGCAATTCTGTCCCATCCACAAGCTGCAGTTTAACAGCCGAGGTGTCAAGTGCCAAGTTTTGTGTTGTCATAGATATTTATTAAGCTGGCAAGCTCTGCTGTTGTAGCTCACTGAAAGCTGTTGCAGGAGAAGCCAAATGTTAGGGTTGGTTTATTGCAGTTCTTTGCGTGTGTTGCTCACCCAACAATTGCTCGTTTTGGTGCACGGGGTTGTGATACTTTGACGGTAGGGAGGCAAAACACTGCAGAGGTAGTTAAAAAGCACATTTATTTGGCTAGTTTTAATAAACTTGTGATTGATCCTTTGAATGATTCCCACCCCTATTTGTTGTTATGTGGTATATAATTCATTATGCATCTCATTTTATTTCTCACAGCACTGAAAAGGTAGTGATTCTTCTGAAGGAGCTGTTTGCTGGCTCTTCCAGGCTGGCAAAACACAGATGAATAAATGAGGTTGAGGAGTGTGAAAACAACTAAACTGGTCTCGTGGAAACTTAATAGTGATTCTGTTTCCTTGTGGCTGTAATTATGTCAAATGTTTTGTGTAATTTGACCCATCAAACATGCCTGTTTTATCAATTTCTTTGTTTGACTTTGTTTTTCTTGGTTTACTAAGTTGGCAAACAGAAAAAGTATG
Source organism: Corythornis vintsioides (assembly GCA_025447755.1). Taxonomy (NCBI): domain Eukaryota; kingdom Metazoa; phylum Chordata; class Aves; order Coraciiformes; family Alcedinidae; genus Corythornis; species Corythornis vintsioides. The sequence continues at coordinate 60,284 of JAOEGS010018699.1, forward strand.
AAAAAGCCCTAAGGCATAACGTTGAATTTCCTCCAGGATTTCACTTTGCAGCCTGTAGTGTTCTGGTTGAAGTAGAAAGTACAGAGAAACTGCAGTTTTTAACACATTATAAACTTAAAGGTTGGGTTGTTTTTTTTTATGATTGAAAGGAAAAAAAGCTAATCCAAACTACTCGTTTTGTTGGTATTCCAGAGCAAGTTTACAGCAGTGCCCAGAACATCACCGTCAAGTTGCTACGGAACGGAATCTAATGGAATACTGTCTTTCAGGTGCCATGTTTCAGAACAGAGGAAGACAACTGAGCAAGAAGAGCTGAAGACAGTAATACAGAACCAGATACAGGCTAATTGGGGGAAAAAAAAATTAACCTGTCTCTGAGGTGACTAAAGGGGAATAATGGTGATTTTGCGCCGGGCTCGGCCGCCTGCTTCCGCCCCAACCAGCAATGAATCTTGACTCGCTCTCGCTGGCCTTGTCTCAAATCAGCTACCTGGTGGACAATTTAACCAAGAAAAACTACCGAGCCAGCCAGCAGGAAATACAGCATGTGAGTAAAACCCTGATGCCAACAAAGACATTTCAGACAGAAAAAATGGGAGTGTCAAATGGAGCTTCTCATTCGGTGCCCACGTGTGCGTTTCTCCTGGTTTTGGTGGTTCTGGAAATTGCAGCTCGTGCCTCTGATAGCCCTGGTGGTTTCATCTGTTGGCTTGTGGGATAAAGCAGCTTGGAGCTGAAACTGATATCAACTTTGTAGTTGAATATTAGGATGAGCTGCTGCTCTTGGAGGCTGGTGTGCAAAACTTTCAAAATCCTTTTGGGTTAAATCTTTTGACTATTGGATATTCCATAGAACACTGATCAGGAGCGGGACGAAAACATGTGTTTGGTGTTCAGAGTTGCACTGAAAGCATGAAAATGTGGTTAATTACACCAGAATACTTTCACTTATCTCAGATGGAAGGGTTTGTTGGTTTTTTTTTTTCTCTTCATCAAACTGGATGAAGTGTGGCTTGGTGGTGAAGCCAAGCTGGCCACCTTGGCCCTGCTTTTCAGAAGGCAGGCAGAGTTAACTGCAGATTGCAACCCAAATATCTTAAGATCTGGGCAAGAATTCTGCTTAAACTGACCCTTTTAAAAATAGCTCTGACCAGCAGGATTGACTGAGAAGCATTATCTGCAGAGGAGTGCTTAGGAGGAAGTGAATGCTACTGAGCCAGTTTTAGAAACTGGTTTAGTTCAGTTCCCAGCAGACAGCTGGGCCAGTTACATTTTTTCCCTTTTCTTATACTAGTGTAGTCCTGCAGTGATTTGAATCAGATTAGGAGGCCAGAGGGCTTAAGCAGAGGGAGCTTCTGGTAACAGCTTACTCCCTTAAAAGTGCATTTGTTACTTATCTTGAGGTGAGAGGGGGTGATTTGAGCACTATTCACTGCTTAAAACGATCTCATCATCCATGGAAATGGAATTCAGCTCCCAGAACCTTTGTAGTTTCCATGTTTTTACAAGTTCAGTACTTGCAGGGGGCTTATCTGAGGTCACTCTGCCCTTTGCATCACTGTTGGTTTCAACAGACAGGTTTTGAAGCAAGGTGTGACCAAGGAATGACTTGCAGATCTGTCAGGGACACCTACAGAAAGGATAGTACAATAAACATCTTTGACTGGGGAGGAGATCTGGTTGATCTGCCATCAGTTTGAATATCACTCTCTCAAACCTGGCTAGATTATTCCTTATCTTCCACAGTCAGGCCTCTTTGACTCACTGTTGTGAGAGACTGGAGCTGGGGAAATGGCTGGCTTGTGTCTGGTTATAAGACTAGACACATAAGGATTTAGGTTTTCAAAAGTAAATTCCTAAAATCTCCATGATCTCTTGCCTATTTTCTTTTTTTTTTTTTTTTTTTTTTTTTTTTTTTTAGCTGCCTGGTATTATTTTAATGGTTGCTGGTACAATTTTTCCTTAAGATACCTGGAGATGTGTGCCTGCTTTAAGTCTTTGTCTCACAGTACACTACTTGGTATACATTTTTTTAGCATTATTCACTCAATTTTACAAAGCTTTTATCTAAGCATAGAGAGAAGGTGAAAAACCATACTGGCAGTTGTTCTTGTCACAACTAAACAACACTTGTATTTAGATACATCACTCAAGCATAGCTTGTGGCAAAGGTTGAGACTATTTTTTGCTTAAATCTGCTTTTAGTAGTCATGTAACGTAGGTGATAATTCAAAAAAGTAGAATGTAAAAAAAACCCCCGAATTTTATACATGTGTCAGAGAAATTCTAAAGAATTGATTCCTCTGCAATTAGTTTTTGTGGTCCCCTTTTGTGGTGATAAAGAGAGTCTGGTTGGGGAGGAGGGAAGGGCTTTGCAGACAGAGTCATTTAAGAAAAAAAACTTGATCTTGTGAAGCAGAGCTACTTTTATTCTAACCCTGTGCTTGCCTAAACAAAATCCAACTTGTCTCCATGATAAATCCAAATATGAGTGGTGCAAACTTACCTGAAATCAGAGTGGTTGAGGTTGGAAGTGACCTCTGGAGGTCAGCTGGTCCAGTCTTCTGCTCAAACAGGGTCACCCAGAGCTAGTTGCTCCAGACTATGCCCAGGCAACTTCAGACTACCAGCATGGAAGGACACTTCAGCCTGTGCTAGAGTTTGGTCACACTCATGGTAAAAAAACTACCCCAAAATAGTCTTTACAGATGATGTTATGATTGGCTCCACTGTCCTTTAAATGTGCAAGAAAGCTGCCAATGCCAGCCAGTGTTTCTTTCAGCTCTTTCTGCGGAAAAACTGTTAAAAGCTTTTCCAGGAACAAGGAATGAGAATTAATGGGAGTATAGTTAGAGTTGAAAGATGCTGCACTGCATTTCCAGCCTTCTCTTCCCTCCTCCCCATACACTAAATTTTCCAACTGTTAACATTCTGAAGTTGCTTCTAAGCAAGAAGTGATTTAATTCTGAAGCAGAGTTGTGTCAGTGGCTTTAGTACTTACAGTATTCCTCTGATTTGATGAATTAATTTTGGTCAGAGCATCAGTAGCTCACTAAGATTGATCCAGCTTCATGGCAGTCTCATTACCATATCTAAATCTACATATTTAGTTGGGATTAACTAAACCAATTGCCTGTTTTCTGAAGCCTGAGCTATTAGATCTTGCTGTCAATTCAGTTTTGCTGCCTTTTGCACCAGTCTGAGCATTTTCCTGCTTAATCCTGCCTTTGAAGATGGCTCTGCCAAACATAATTGGAGTGAGGTGTTTATTCTGGACTGACATCTCATGAGCACGCATATTCCAGCCTCTGGTCAAGAAGCAGAGCTATATCTGACTTGGATGTTTCTTTCCAGCAGAGCAAAACTTGGCAGCTGCTGGGATAGGCAGGCTTTGAGGGAAAGGGAAGCAGAGTCAGATAATGGTGGGAGGATTGAGATGAGAACAGTCGGACACAGCTTAGAGCAATGCTGTTTGTCTTCTTGCACAAAGAAACTACCAGCAAACAAGGGTATTTCTGATGGGGTGAAGCTCAGGTAGGCAGAGCACAGGCAGAGCTGCTGGTTTGTGCTGGCACATGTCAGCCAAGTCCTGCAACTAGAAATAAGGAAGCAGTGGCAAATATTGCCCATAGGTGGAGGTTTGGTTTGTTGGTAGCTGTCTCAAAGAGATAAGCTGCTGGTGAATAAGTGACTTTAAATTTCTGCCAGTATGGGTTATATTAAAAATATGTAATGCTGGGGAGTGAGCTGAGGTTTAAAGAAATGAATAAACATGGGAACAACCTGGAGGTATTTCAAACAACAATCTGATGAGCTGCTCTGTAGCCAAGAGTTAAACTTAAGGCAAGAGCTGAGGGATGCTAAGAAAAATACAATACTGCTCTTAAGCTTTAGTAATGAGTGATGTGCAAGTTAACAAATGCAGATCATCTCTTTATGGCTGAGGTATAGAATTGAGTTGAATGAGCTCTAATCACGGAAAAGGCAGGAAAAAGGACTCGGCTGCAGGTGTTCTCATGTAGTATTTGGTTTTAAAGCAAGTTCGGAATGAACTTGTTTCTTCAGATGGCAGGCAACAGTTCCTGTGTAGTATTCCCTTCTGTCTTGATTCTGGAGTAGTCAGCTAAGACAGTCCCACCCAGGAGATGATGTAGAGGAGCTGCCTGCAGGATCAGGGAAGATGCTGTGTAGTGGCTTTTCTCTGGGATGAATTGCTGCTGAGTGAGCACAGCCCAGAGGTGCAGGCTGGCCCGGGGCTGTGCTCGTGGAACTGGGCACCACTGCTGCAGAAAAAGTGAGTCCATGGCACTGTGGAGTTTCTGGGTAGCTTTGCTGCCAGAGAAGCTTGAAATCATGCCATAGATTACTTCAAAATACCTTTTTATCTTGTTCTGTAATGACAGCTACCAAGCTGTGTCTGCTGTATTCTTTTCCAGATTGTGACTAGGCACGGGCCCGAGGCAGACAGGCACTTACTACGCTGCCTATTCTCGCACGTGGATTTCAGTGGCGATGGTAAAAGCAGTGGCAAAGATTTCCATCAGGTACAGTGTGTGCAGAGGCACCTGCTTATTAGTTCTGGTTGTTAAAAATCTGCAGTAGAATTTGATCCACTTAAAGCACAAAGGTGGGTTAGAGGTAGTAGCTGCAAAGAAACTTCATTTATTTGTATATGGCCTTTAACTCACAAGCACCGTCATCAAGTCAGAAGACAACAAATTGTTGGTATTTGAGTTAAAATCACTTGAGCTGGAAAAACAGCTTGGGTACAATTGCTCTTTCTACCACATGCAGCGATCTATTTTGAAAGCCTTTCTTTGTCTTTGAAAACTTTGCCTAAATCCACTAACTGGCACTTTGTGTGTTGTCAGGAGTGTTTTTATCCTGAAGCAATTTTGCCAGACTTTTCACCTCAAACATGAAGCAAATATTCTTTGTCTGTTCTGACGTGTGTGGATGTTTACAGAAGATGAAACATTGCATATATGATGGAGTATGTTTGATGACTTTCTCAGTCTTAAAAGAATAAAACAAACTAGAACTGAAGAAAGCTTGAATGAAAAAAACTAGTTAATGAGAATTTGGGCTCTAACAAGAATTAAGCACAGTATCTTTGTTTAGTTCTACTGCAGTGAGCACCAGGTTTGTTTTATAATCTCTTCACAAAACAATATGAATGTTGATGTTGCCTCATTCTTTTCAGACTCAGTTTCTGATCCAGGAGTGTGCGTCGCTGATTACGAAACCAAACTTTATCTCGACGCTGTCCTACGCCATTGACAATCCCTTGCACTATCAGAAGGTTTGTACACTGTGTGGAGGGTGTCCCCGTGTCACAAACTACAGCAGAGTATAGGAAGCCAGCTGGTTTTCTCTTGGGTTTTTCCTGTTTCTTTTATGGCTAAGTTTGGTTGTACTGAAGCCTTCAAAAATTGAACTTGCCCAGAGGTTTGAGTTGTGGTGGTTGTTTTTTGTTTTGTTTTGTTTTTTTGTTTTTTTGTTTTTTTTTAAGTTAAGCAAGTTATTCAGTCACTCAGAAGGACTGCAAACTAATTTTAAAGCTTGATGTAATTTTAGTACTTTATGGCTTGTTCATGGCAATCAGACCAAAATAAATCATAAGTGCTCCTGTTTCTTTCAATATGAAAACCATTATAGTGGTTTAATAGTGGGAGAGTGGGATATGCATAAGCAGCTCTGTGTAGATGTATCCAAAAATGGTTCTGAAGATGTTTGTTTAGCCGTGTAAGCTTTGTTAACCTACAACAGAATAGTTAGTAATATTCCAGACCTGCAAATAACTCATTATGAGGGCAACTAATCCCATATCACCTTCTAATTAACTCTTGTGCCTCTTCCAGAGTCTAAAGCCTTCACCCCATTTATTTGCCCAATTGAGTAAAGTCATCAAATTAAGTAAAGTTCAAGAGGTAGGTGAACACTTCTTTCAAAAAAATATATTAATGTTTTTTAACTATTCTTATTGGAAGAGCTGATCTCCCCTTGCTGTGTTTGGTCTTTTTTTGCAGGTGATTTTTGGTCTTGCTTTACTGAATTCTTTCAGTTCAGATCTACGAGGTTTTGGTAAGTGAAGCTTCCAGAGTTTTGCAGCAGGGACACCTCTTTTCTTTTTAAGCAGTGGTCTTTCTAAATGGTTGGGTGCCTGTGTGACCTGAATAGTGCAAGACCTTGCAATTAGTGGTGTAATTGAAGTCTGAGGGGCAATAGATAGCACAGTCATTTTGCCTTAGATGGTTGAAGGTCTCTTCCATGAATAACTCTCTAGATAATGAATCAAATTGAGCTACTGGGATAGTTGTCCATTAATATTTGAGTTCTGAGGTAAGGATTATGAGACTTCTGGTAAGATATCTGAACTACTGTGGCTTGAGGTAAACAAACTTGATTAAGACAGTGGTATCTGGCTACAAATATATTTGATGTTAAAAAGAAATGTCAAATTTTGACTTTACCCTCTTCTGCTTTCTAAAGCTGCCCAGTTTATCAAACAGAAACTCCCAGATCTTTTGCGCTCTTACATTGACGCAGACGTCAGTGGAAATCAAGAAGGTGGCTTCCAAGATATTGCAATAGAGGTCCTGCACCTTCTCCTCTCCCATCTCCTTTTTGGGCAGAAGGGAGCCTTTGGGGTAGGACAGGAACAGATTGACGCTTTCCTCAAAACATTACGTAGAGGTAAGTGTGGTGGTGGTTGGGAAGCCCTGAGGAAATGCAAACTGTGAACTGGATTTTTGTAACTTACTGTCAATGCAGTCTGCTGCTGAGGTGGTGGAGAACTTGCTGAGGTAGAACTTGGTAGTTGACAGAAAAAATCTGTTTTTCTGGCATTTGGACTCAAGAAATTAACTGAATTGAACTCAACCCACTCCCTGATTCTGCACAGACCTAGAGGAAGGCACCCTTTATATGAGAGCAAAGTATTTGTTCTGTTTAAGTAGAACTTCTTAGTTTATACTTGATTGAGGATTAGTGTAAGTTCCTTCCCCTTGCTTTGGGAAATGGGGAACTGCTCTATGAATGGCCTCAAAGGGTATGGAGACATTGTGTCATCTTAAAGATGATTCTGTCTCAGGAAGGCCCACCCATAAGGTGTCTATGCTGCTTTCCACTGTGATCCTCTTATTACTGTGTCTTTGTTTTCCTGGAAGAAAGGAATATTCCTTCTTTCCTTGCCTAAGTGCCTGGTTTAGATTTGCTGGAATTAGGCTCAGTAGCAGATTCTTTGTTTCTTAATACTTCCTGAGTTGGAGGAGAGACTTCTGCTGTGCTGCTGTATTGTTTCCTGCTCTGTGCTTTTTTTGGATAACTGCTGTTCATGACAATCTAGTTCTAAACTTACCACCAGCACAGCTGCTGGCCCTTTTGGGCAGCTGCAGTGAACCTGCCTGAACTTAGCCTGTTCTACATTCTCCTCTTGAGCAATATCCCCATACCAGTAGAGAGCTGGGATCTAGGAATACCTCAAGAATCCTCTTGAGTTCTGCAGCAGGGAAACTGTCACAGCAGTCAAGTTATTGGGAATAGTCACTTGCATGCAACTTGTGTTCTGGGGGTTTTGACACTTGTTTGTTATTTTGCCTTTAGATTTTCCCCAGGAACGTTGCCCTGTGGTGCTTGCACCACTCCTATACCCTGAAAAACGGGACATTCTAATGGACAGGATCCTGCCTGATTCTGGAGGGATAGCTAAAACCATGATGGAGAGTTCTCTGGCAGATTTCATGCAAGAAGTTGGCTATGGCTTTTGTACAAGGTGTGTAGGAAAATGTTATTAATTTTTGTTAAGCATGTGGTTGTTTCTTGAGGCAAAAAGGTAAAGAACACAAAATACAAAAACAGTGAGGACCTCATGAAATGTTACCAGTTTGTCTCAATTACTGTTTTATATTTTGCTGTTTTCTAATGTGTGTAGTATGTCTGATATTGTGTAGGTAAGAAGTGCTAGATAAAGGTAGTCAAATTCCTTCTGAAGGTTTTATAAGAATTTAAACCTTGCTTAAAACAAAAGTGGTTAAACAAGCATAAATTTCAACCAAATCCTACTAGATCTTGAGAAAAGCCTTTTTCTTGTGATAGACTCTTGTTAGCTCACTGTCCCCACGAAGTAGATCACAGAAGAGCTGAAGGTCATAGTCTCGCTTCAAGAGTTGACCAGCAGCAATTTTTTCTTTGTGTTGGGTTTTGATCAGTGGTGCACAGTATGCTTGAGATGATCTGGAACTGTAGAATCTAATTGTGATGGTGAATTGCTGGAGTATCCTGACAGCTGCACCAACCTCTGCTTTAGGCTCATTTTGGTCACAATACAGCTGTCTTAAACTTGCCCTGTGTTTGTAAATGTGCATTACCCACATCTTCAGTAGCGGTTCATGTTCTTGCTCCTTACCCCTCTTTTGAAATGTTAGATAAAAAATGGGAAGGAGAAGCTGTCAGAAGCTTCAGTCAGAAGATGTTTAGTGAAGAGTTAATTTGAATATATTAAAGGTTTATTTCCTGCTGTATGTCTGCAATCTGTGCAAATCCAGCTCAGCTTTTGAGTGCAGTTTTTAAGGATTTGGGGAAGACTGGTAGTGGTAACAGGAGTCTGTGAGTGTGCAGCTGGTTTGAAGGGGACCTTAGTCTTAGCCCTCAGGATGAACTTAACAGGTTTTTAAAAAGAAGATTCATTAAGAAGCATGAGATAAAATACAGAATCATTTACTTTTAGAAAAAAGACTATTAACTACTTTGGGGAGGTGATTCAAATCTCAAAAATATCAACACAAGGTTCTGTTTAAACAGCAAAGTAAGGAAACAAAAGATATAAATGTGTTGGAAGATAATGCAAATTATTTCAACAAGTGCCTGTTAGTAAAACACTTTCTGCTGATGCTGTTTGTTGCTGTAATGTTCACAAAGTGAAACAAAAAATGTAAAAAAAAAAAAAACCCAAAACAAAACCTTTAGGTCTACAGTAGGAACTTCATCTGTTCACTGTTTGCTGCTCTTGGCTCCTCTGAGTTGGTTTTTTTTTCTGGTGACCTCTGATCTGGTTTGCATCAGGCTCAAAGGCACAGTGTCCCAGCTTAGTGTGTGCTCTCAAAGCCTTTGCTTTGTTTCACTTGTAGCTGGCAGAAAACCTCAGTCTTTGAAGCTCAGTATCACAGGTTAAAGCACCTGGAAGTGCTTTTAACAGCAAACAGTGCTAAAGCTACTCTGTGCTTTTACCTCTGCACAGCTTGCAGAGCATCTCTTGCTGCCACTTCAGTAGGCATACAGAATACTTGGCACTGTGCTTCATGGGAATAACTGCACAGACTTCTATGCAATTCTTTTCCTTGCTTGTCCTTGAATTTGGTTATCTTGGATCATTAGACTGCTAGACCTGAAGTTGAGTGAATAGCTGTATTTTAGTCTGCAATTAGCTTCTCCCGACAACCCCTGTGTTGTGCCAGCTGTACTCTCAGGTCTGTTTTGATCTTCTGTTGTGCCCCAGCGGGCCCTGCTTTCTTAACAAGATCTCCCTGTTGGTTGCACCTCAGTGTGGAAGAATGTCGCAACATCATCATGCAGTTTGGCGTTCGGGAGGTCACGGCTGCCCAGGTCGCCAGGGTGCTGGGAATGATGGCTCGGACTCACTCGGGGCTGACAGATGGAATTCCACTACAAGTGAGTGACCTGCTGGGGATTAGACATGTTGTAATGGACAGTTAAAACATTGGCCTCTTAATTTAGGAATTGCTTTTATTACTCAGTGCTGCTGTTCTGTTGTAAATGTCTAATGCATTCTTGAATTAAAGATTCTCAGAAGTGTGCAAGTGGTGTCATTACTGGTGTGAACTTCCTACCTTCACAGGACTGGTGGTGCTGTAGCTTTTGGCTTTTAGGACTTTTTAACTGGTATTTGATGGTGTGTATTTAACTTGCAGTCTATTTCGGCTCCTGGCAGTGGGATTTGGAGTGATGGGAAAGATAAAAGTGATGGAGCACAAGCCCATACCTGGAATGTAGAGGTCTTAATTGATGTTCTTAAAGAACTGGTAAGTTTTCTGAGCATCTTGGTCTTTCTTGCAAAAGTATCTGGAAGGAGGGCCTGTCTCAGCATGAATATAAAGCTTTGCAAGCCCCAAGCAGCCTGAATGGCTTTGAATCTCATTAATGTAATTGCATTGTTCTACTGAAATGATTGGTGGTTCTTCTCCCTCATGAACCAGAATATTTTGAGGAATCGTGGGAAATAAAAGCTGTGTGAATTACTAACTTGGGTGCAGCTTGAGCTGTATTCCGCACTGCTTCCATGTACTCCAGCATATGTTTTCTGAGGGGTTTTCATTTTTTACTAGACAGTGGAAAGTTTTTTTGCATAAGACACCTTGTTTTGAAAGCTTCTCACTCTAGGCATTAATTTCATGAAAACGAAATGAAATATTTTTGTAGCTACTAATTTCAAAACTCTAAAATATTTCTTGTATACAACAGTGCTCAGAAATATGATTTTTTTTCCCACCACTTTATAAGCACTTATTTTTGTAATTAATGAAATGCGAGTTTTCTTTGCTTACCTTATATTAGGTGATTTTAGTTTCTTTTAATTCTTTTATTCTGTGGTCCCTGTAATCTATGCAGGGGTCACTGTTTTGTCTTTCTAAATCTTGGAGCATACAACATATTTGTCTTTGCTCCTCTGTCTCTGAAATGAGTGAGGTGGATGTTAAGCTGGATAAAATACTGGTGGAGTTCTTAAAAGACAGTAGTGAAGATTGTAATGTTCAAGGCTGTCTACTCTTGTTTTTGCTGGTTGCAGAATCCAAGCCTTGACTTCAAAGTAGTAACCTATGAATTGGACCACCCAGGATTTCAGATTCGTGACAGCAAGGGCCTGCATATCGTAGTGTTTGGCATCCAGAGGGGGCTGGGCATGGAAGTTTTTCCAGTTAATGCCATTTACAGACCTTGGAAGCACGCAGAGGGCCAGGTGAGTTTGGTGACACTACTGCTTTATCTGTATAACATTTTCCAAGTTCTGAAGTTCTTGAATGGCAAATGTAGGTTGGTGATGTCCTGTGAACTGTGTGGGAGTGTCTGTATGGAAGTGTATGGGAGTGTCCAGTGTCTGTATGGGAGGAGATCACTGTGTGACAGCACTTCTGGCTCTAGTGGAGTTCTGATGTGCAGTGCAGCTGAGCATGCAACTGTTGCTGTGTGGCTGAGCTCGGAGGGTTTTCCTGATGACATACAAAGGCTGCAGCTTTGTACAGTCAGGTACCCTCTGTGCACCAGTATTTGTCATTCTCAGAAATTCTGAGGAGAGTGAAGCTCAGTTCTATGTAAAACACATGGATAGATAAATCTTGGCTCCTCTCTACTGCTTGTTGATTTGTGTTGTTTTCAGAGATATGGCTGTTGCTAAAGTGTAAAGAACCCCAAACTCTTAGTGTCTGAACTATTACTGATGTATTTTATTCCAGCTTTCCTTCATTCAACATTCCCTCATAAACCCTGACATCTTCTGTTTTGCTGACTACCCTTGTCATACTGTTGCCACGGACATCCTGAAAGCACCACCAGAGGATGACAATCGAGAAATTGCCACATGGTAAACCTGCTCTCAGCTGCTTTTTGTACTTAGAGTAAGATCACTTGTCTGGTCAATGTGGCTCTATCTTCATACAGACAGATTTATCTGTAGCTCTTATGTACATCCCAATAGATCAGCCATTAGTATTTGTTCCATGTGTGGTCAATGAAAGTTCTCATATTATCAGATCTTCCAATGCACTTCCTTAACATCTGAAAATGTGCCATCAGTTCTTGGGTATATTGGAGTCTGGAGAATTTCTGCTGATGTATTTTGGCAGGTACTGTGAGCTGAGAAGGGGATAGAGGAGGCATTAGTTTATATCTTTCTTTCTCAGGATGACATTAGAGAAACTATTTAAATTAAATAAGTCCTGGGATTTAAATAATAAATGTATGTAACCGTTGCTGAATTATTGCCTAAAGCTGACTACTGTGACTTCCTGAGCTGACCTTTACACGCCACTTCTTGATACAGCTGTGTAGCTGATTTCAGTGAAGATTTCTCCATAGTATGTCCAAAAATAGAGAATTGGAGGATGGGGAACACAGGTAAATTGGGGAAGGTGGCAGTGATTACTTGTTTGTAGGAGTCAGGCCAAGTAGGATATCTTCATTGAGTTTCAAAGATGGAGACTCAGAGGTGTCTGAAAACAAGTATTCCATTTCTGGAAGTGTGTTTCCAGATAAATTATCCAGGTGAATCACCTCAAGCTGAATTTTTTTCACCATCAGCTTTCAAGTCTTCCTTAACAGAATCAGAAGTTCTTCAGCATTCTTTTTCATGGTCAAGAATGGTTTGTAGGCATAATTGTGTATGAGGAGAGCTGTGATATCAAGGTTGTTTGCAGGGGGTATTGCTTTGGTCTCTTATTTATTGCTACAAAATGGGTGAATCCAGGATGCTGTAAACTAACCACTCTGTAACTTTTTGTGGGGGTTGTCTGTTTTTGTTTGTTTTGTGTTTTGTTTTTTTCTTTTGTTAGGAAGAGCCTGGATTTGATTGAATCTCTGTTGCGATTGGCAGAAGTGGGACAGTATGAGCAGGTTAAGCAGCTCTTCAGTTTCCCTATCAAACATTGCCCCGATATGTTGGTATTGGCCTTACTGCAGATCAACACATCCTGGCACACCTTGCGCCATGAACTCATCTCCACTCTCATGCCAATTTTCCTTGGCAACCATCCCAACTCTGCCATCATTTTGCACTATGCGTGGCATGGCCAGGTGAGTGGTGTCGCTGGAGTGTGCCTGTTCATTGATCATCTAACTGAAAGCTTGTTAAATAGATGGGTGGAACAGTTAGAACAGCAGTTCTGATATTGGGTTCTGAAGTGGGTAATTTCAAGCCCAAGAGGCAAATTATCAGTGGTTTATGCTATGTAATATGAGTTGTCTCCTCCTTGTCTTGAAGCAAACTGTTGTGGTTTGATTTTCTGTGGGGAAATATGCTCAGAACAAAGAAATGAATGTTCACTGAGAAAATATTCGTGCAGAAGTAGAGACACTAAAGTTGTTTGATTTGAACCTTTTAGTTTTAACCAAAGTATGATTTAAAAAAACAATCAAACAAAAAAAAAAAGCCATCTCCAATGTACTTTATAAAAGATGGAGGCTGTCCTTGGTATAAAGAAACTACTTATGCTTTAAGTTTTAGAAGTTTGGAGTGTAGACATTGATGGATTTGCCTTTTGGTGTGGCCTTCATCATTGTGTCCACTGGTAGCTAAACAAATAGGGGTCATAAGAAGAAACTTAATGCAGATGAAACTTCTGAGAGGATCTGCATTAGGAAACATCTTGCCCTGTTAAGTTAGAGTTAGTGATAAGAAGCTTGACCTATTTTCACTGCAAAATTAAGGCTATTTGCTGCTTGTAGTGCTATGAACTTTTCTATTTTTCCTGATAAAAGTTGTAAAATTAATAGAGGGGATAGGACAGAAGTGATGTGCTTTTTACATAAGGTCTTGAAATGACAGAATAAGTGATGTTTCTGCAGGGTAGGCTTCAGAATAAGGTAGAAAACAATGGCTGTCATGTGACATGGTGCTGTTCCACAACCTGAAGATGTTCCACTTTTCCAAATGAGGGAGCCTTTTAGGCAAAACCCTTCCTGCCATCAAAGTCTTAGTTGCATTGTAGTTTAAAATTGCCCCTGTGTAAGTGAAGAGCTTCGTATGTTTTCCATACAAAGGTGTGATGTTGCAAATCTCACTTGGGACACCGTTCATGTCAAGCGTAATATTTTGTAAATGATTTGCATATTCCAAAAGCAATTTCTCTATACTTGAGAGGAATTAGACCTGCACAGTGGTAGGAAAGAGGTGGGGCTGTCCCTCCTTACTGTTTGTAGTTGTTCAACATCCTTTAGTTATGTAGCTCCTGGATGGTTTTATTATTGTACAAAGAGCCCGGCTCAGAAGTTCTGAAGCTAAAGAGTAAATCTACTTGCAGGTTAAGCTTTAGAGGTAAAATACCCTACTTTGTGTTCACGTAGTTGAGTCTTTTCCTAGAGGCACGAGGTACAGTGTTCCCTGGTTGTCCGCAGGGCCAGTCTCCGTCGATCCGCCAGCTGATCATGCACGCCATGGCCGAGTGGTACATGCGAGGGGAGCAGTACGACCAGGCAAAGCTCTCACGCATCCTGGATGTGGCTCAAGACTTGAAGGTGGGTTTGGCACAACACTGTCGTGGCTTCCTGCCCCGTGTCTTGCACAGGCTTGCTTATCCTTTACAAAGGCTCAGCTTAACTCTAGATGTGACTAATTTAGTCAGGTGGTGATGTTAACCATGCCAGAATTTTTGCTGCTGTACCTATCTTAAAAAAAAAATAAACCAAAACCAAACCCAGCCTATGTCTGTGTGACTGTAAGTGCCACTCAGCTGAGCTCTGGTATCTGGGTACAGATGCTTTCTGGCCTGTCTAATCATGAACCTAAGACATTTTACTCTGTTTGCAGGAGAGATGGTTACCATGGCTTAGCTGATGCGTAACTTGGGAAGCAATGTAATAAAGCTGCGTGCTCTGTTAAAAAAGAGCTTTGACTGTCTTAACCATAAGTACCATTGAAATGGGAATGTAGAAAATATCCTTCAGATATTTGTGTGAAGGTGGCACTGTTAAGAAATCCCTGTTCCATTAAGCTTAAGAAAACCACAGCATTTCTGTTGTTTACACCTTCACAAAAGTCTGTAAGTTGACTGACTTCTGAGGCCTTTGCTTCCTAAAGTTAGTTGTGAAATAATTCTGTGTCTAAATGCAAGAGCATCAGCTGCTGCTTAAAGTCAGTTTTGTGGTAGCAGTTGCTGTGTTCAAAGATAAACTCTTGGAGCAGGTATATTCAAATGGCTCTGGAGGAATTAAGGTCTGTTTCAGGGAGCTGCTGGGTTCTGCCAACTAGTTTTGTTCCAATACCAACTCAGTAGCTCTCAGCCACTTGCTGCTGGATTTTCATATAGACAAATGTAACTGTCATCACAAGGTTGCTTCTGTGAAGGAAGAGTCATGATTTCAAGTGAGAGCTCTTGCTTATTTGCCTCATGAGCTGTGTGTGAGTGAAGCTGGTTAGTACAGACCTTGTGGACAAAGAAAGCACAGAGGCATGTGATAGCAAGACTTTCTGGCTAAAAATGTATGGTGATTAGTAAGAAAAGAATGGAGAAGGGGTATCCTTGTGTCTTCACTAGTAGTCTTCTGATTTTCTTTCTTTAGGCCTTGTCAATGCTGCTAAATGGTACTCCATTTGCCTTTGTTATTGACCTTGCTGCACTTGCCTCTCGACGGGAATACCTCAAACTTGACAAATGGCTCACAGATAAAATTCGGGAGCATGGGGTAAAGCAGGATTTTTCTTTTTTATTTCTGCACTCTATTGGTGACTAACTTAAGTCACTTCATCAATTTCATAAGTAGCTGTAAAGTTGTGGAAAGTGTCCATGGTCTGATAGTTCAATGCTTTCACTGAACTATAATAGCTTAATGCAATTCTTTCCACGGTGCAATTGCCAAGTTTGAAATCGTGGCTTGGATGTGGTTTGTGGGGTTAATATCATTATTTTTTTTCCTCAGGAGCCCTTTATCCAGGCCTGTATGACTTTCTTAAAGAGAAGATGTCCATCTATCCTGGGTGGCCTTGCTCCAGAAAAAGATCAGCCCAAAAGTGCTCAGCTGCCTCCAGAAACCTTGGCAACTATGCTGGCGTGTCTACAAGCTTGTGCTGGGTAAGGATTGGATTGCTTATGCTGAACCTGTAACTCTTTGCTACTTGTTAGCATGTGGATACATCTGGTTTGGAATTTCATGGGGTTAATGGGGGAGTATATGGTTGTAGGCATAGATTCAGGAGTATGTTGAATTTTGTACAGAAACTTGTGTTGCAGACTAGGTCACAAGAGCTGAAAGAGCAATGTGTAAGAGAAATAAGTGGTGACTAACATAACTGAGACTGAAACTTGATGGTGTAACTTCTGTTGCCTTTGTTTGACAGTCTCAAAGTAGTCAGGGGATGCAAAGTCAGAGGATCTTTTGCAAATCAGATTGTTGTGCTGAAGTCCAGCAGAAAGAAGCGTGGGTCCTCAAGAGCTGTTTATCTACTAGATGGAGGGGAAGGCTACAGAAAGGCTCATGGGAACAGATATTGGACAAATCAGTTTTAACTACTATGTTCACACTGAGTAAAAGTGACTAGATAAGATAAAATATTTGTCACTTCTCAATGCTGGCAGATCAAGGACAGATCTGCAGCAAAGGTGACACTATGTAGCACAGTGCAACCTCCAGTCCAGAGATAATGACAGCTGGAGGTGGTGCTAAATTTTGACCAAAAGAGTCTGACATACAAGTGTGTGTTGCCTGACCTGAGGCTTCCTTGCCTTGGTCAGCGTTGTCTTGAAAGATACAAGGAACATCAACAATCAATCAGAAATTAACTTACATTCATTATTTTGTGTGCTACCATATCCAGGTTTCAGAGGTTTAATAGTTAACTGTAGACTTGACTTGCATCTAATGTCACTGTGTTCTGAATCTTAATGTGTTACCAAGCTTTATTTATTCAATCAATTCCAAGAGCCACTAGTTCTCTATTGGCACAATTCTCTCAGCTTTTGGTTTCTTTTTATAGCTGCTTGTAATCCCTTTTATGCAAGAATGTGACCTACTTGCGGTCATTTTCCATTAGTTATTCTCTTTGATCTTGAAAAAAAAAGCTTGGATTTCTTTCATGAAGCAATTGCTTTGATTAGCTCAAGTTTCAGTCAGGAATGGAAGCAGGCATTGTGAAGCCTGGAAGATTAAAATCACAGTAAATATTAAATACATCTGGGAGAGTAGTTCCACTTCACTAGCTCCAGTATGTCATCTCCTAAATCTGTTGATTTAGGAGCCTGCTCTTTAATTAGTCTGTAGCTATTTCATGTCCTTTTTTGTGTCCAGGGAGACACTTTTCTTAGCCCCTGGGACTCTTTATGTTCTGAGACTCTTTATTTTTGGTACAACTTGTTTATCGCTGGTGAGCACTGCAGTTGTGGCATCATGTAGCAGTGGGGCTTCAGAAGGAACTAAGTGTTCCTTTTATTACTGCTTACAAAAGGAAGTCAGGGGGATTGCAGCAAGCTGACCAATGTGTGATTTTTGTAATGAACTGATAAGTCCTTCTTTCCAAGATCTGCAGTGTGTTGGGAGGGGCAGCAGTGCCTCTTCTAGCAGGATCTTAAAGATCATCTGGTTCAACCCCCTGCAGGGGAGCAGTGTTTCCTGCCCTCCCAGCATTGATGTGGCCTCCTAGACCCCCTCTAAAAGGTCCATGTCTGTCTTTCCTTGCTTTGTAAAAACATAAAACAACAAAAGCAACCAATGTGAACTCTGAAGCTGACAGTTCTGTTCCTCTAAACATGACTGTGTGTGCTCCCTGCCTCTCCTCCTTAGCTGTGTTTCAAAGATCTGCTTTTTGCAGCTTTCCCCTAATTATCTTCTTGGAGTGGCACTGATTAGGTTAGATGACTGCATGTTTTTCTGTTTCAGCTTGTAAAAAAGTTGATAAAATGTTTACAGAGACCCTGTATGGAACCTGTATGTACTGCTCACCCACAGTTGCCCCTGGATGTTTTGAGTGAGCTTTTCCCCATGCTCTGTAATGGATTTGGAGAACAACTGGAAGCCCTTAGCTCTGTGTAGCCTCTCATGGGATACTTTCCTAAGCTGTAGGCTGATCTGTGGTTTGTTTCCCTGGCTTAACTGTCAGGATGGTTCCTCTTCCTTTCTTTCCCCTCATCCCAACAGCTGTGCTGTAAAAGCTTGTGAAAAATGGAATTAAAATAAGGACTCTCCAACCCAGGTTAGCAAAGCAGCAGAGTTGTGTTGGGATGGTGGCATCATCACAGGGAGGAATCTGCTGCTTTAACTCTCATCGCCAAAAAGGTAGAAGTAATTCTCAGGAAAGCTAGAAATAATTATCTGTATTTTCCAAAAGGAGTCTGTCAGTGTGGTGGTGTTACATTTATGGGTTATGTTTGTGAGTAGCTGTGTCAGCAGCAGATCTGCCTTTGTCTCTGCTTCAGGAACCTGGCAGTTGGCCATGGAGTACCTTGGGAAGTGGCACTGACTGCCCTGCACGGTGCAGTCACTTCACCTGCCTGCGAGTTCTCTGGCTTTGGATTAGCATTTCCTTCAGTAGCTGGTTCCCTGTTTTGGTTTAATATTGCCATGTGATGCATGTCTCTCACTTCATGTCTAGATGACTTCTGAAGCAGGTGGTGGGTTTTGCCTCTCAGCCTTGTTACCCAGCTTTAGTCAAGTTGGATCTCCTTTTGGAATAATCACAAATGGTGAAATCTGGGGCCAGGAAGGAGCCTGAAGAGTGAGTCTGAACAGGGATCATAGCATCAGGTTTTGTGAGTTTCATTTCATGGGACAGACTGTTATAGATAGTCTGCTCTTCCATGGACTGTTGGAGTCATCTAGGTCCTCATCCCAGCTTCCTCTAAGTCAGTACTTGCTGGGGTAATTGTCAAATAGTATTTGAATTGTTGAAAACAAAGGTATATTTTGTTGCAGATTAATTTTAGAGTTAGAGTTTAACATGTTCTGTTTTGATACAGACATTTCTCTCAAGACATGCTCCAGAATAGCACATTGTAGCTTCTGCTGGGGTTGGTTTGCAACTGTCCTTTTTGAAACTGGGCCCCTGTTTCTGTAGGAAACCAAGTCAGGGGCCTTAGTTTCATGTGTTGCACATCTCACTGTTCTACTTGTGTGTTCCAGGAGTGTTTCTCAGGAGCTCTCAGAGACCATCCTCACCATGGTAGCCAACTGTAGTAATGTCATGAACAAGGCTCGACAGCCACCGCCTGGAGTGATGCCGAAAGGACGCCCGCCCAGTGCCAGCAGCTTGGATGCCATCTCCCCTGTACAGGTAGACAAAATCATGCCCTGCCTTTTCATAAAGGGGTATTGCCTTAGCAATGGTTCTGCTGCACTATTGGAGCTCTTTCAGGAGTAAGTAAAACATCATCTAGGTCCTTTAGTTTTATGCTCGCATGTCTAGATCCTTTGCATATAACTACAGAAGGTTGTGGTTCAACCTGTCTTGCACTTCATAATAGGCAAAGTACAGCAGGATGGGAGCACTGGATAGAGATTTGGTTTATTTCAAGTAAATTGAGGCTTTCTTTTCAAGTGCTGATATTTACTAAGAGTTTTGAGAATTAAGCACTGCCTTTGAACCTGATGTGTCTTGTTTGTAGCTTCTCAGGCCAAGCAACAGTGCTAGAGCATAAGGACTTGTTATAACTGGGGCTCTTCAGCTCTCAACTGAACTGCTCTTTTAAAAACAAGGTACATTTATGTTACTCCCTGCCACTCATCATCCCTTCCTCCTCTGGGAGCAACGCATTGCAGACAAGTTTTGCTTCTAGCAATTATATTCAATGGCAGCTGTTAAAGTGTCAACAAGTTTTCACATGAAATAGTGGCAATTCAGCATTTAAGAATGTCTGAAGCATCAGTAGATTACAAACTGAACACAGAGCAGTTTCCTTGTAAATTGTTGCTTTATTGGAGTTGCTCATCAGATGTACCAAATATCTTGGCAGTCTGCTGCAAATAACTGATGTGCACAAATAGAGCAGCAGCTATTCGTCTGCAGTCATGCTGGGTTTTGGGCAGATAACAGTATTCTCCTGTTCCAAGTCAGGAGCTCTTAAATTCTTGCTCTGCCAGCTGGTATTGTGCCTCCCCTCCTACACATCACCCAGATCTTAACACTTTTACTGAGGACTGCAAGGAGGTATTTAGCTGTGAAAAGTGGGTGTAATGGGATCCTTCAGACAGTCAAAAATACCCTGGAAGCTTGATGTCAAATAGCCTTTTTAAGGCTTGGGGTGAGGTCTGAGGTCACAAACTGCAGAGCAAAAACTACTCGTACAAAAACCTACGTGCTGCTGCTTCTAAACATTTGCTGTTGTTACACTTAACTAGAGGCTATGGAACAATCAGCCTGTTGTCTAACCTCTGATTGAAGAGGATGTTAGCGGATTGTAGGAGGACAAGTGAAGTCACTTCTGTAGACAGGCTAATCTTTTGGGGTAATCTGGATGACTTCTGAGTTTAACCATTCAAAAAGCTCTTCTTGGGAATGTCTTTATATGTAGCTGTCTATATACAAAACTTGGCAGTAATCAGCTTGCTTGCAGTTGAGGGATGTTTGTGTATAATATCTCTCTCTTTGTTCAGATCGACTCACTCGCTGGAATGGCATCTCTTAGCTTGGGTGGCTCAGCAGCTCCTCACACCCAGAGCATGCAAGGCTTCCCTCCAAACCTTGGCTCTGCCTTCAGTACTCCTCAGTCACCAGCAAAAGCCTTCCCCCCTCTTTCCACCCAGAACCAGACTACAGGTTTCAGTGGCATTGGAGGACTCTCTTCACAGCTCCCAGGTACAGTGCTCTGACTGGAGTGGTTTGTATTTTTGACATGTCAGAGTGTAAGGTGCTGTTACTTGCAGGTGAGGTTGGCTGGGGCTCTGAGCAACTTGCTCTGTTTGCAGGTGTCCCTGTTCCCTGCAGGGAGTTTAGGTCAGATGAGCTTTAAAGGTGCCTTCAAACCCAAACCATTGCACAGTTCTGTGATATTACGCAGTTATGAGGCTGTATAGCTCTGAGTTCTTAGAAATGACAAGTGGTGGAGTGATGAGTGTGTGCTGTGAAGGGTGGAACTGAGATGAGCAGTTGCTTGTTTTTCAGTAGGTGGTCTCACTACGGGTAGCCTGACTGGCATAGGAACTGGAGCCCTGGGCCTTCCTGCAGTGAACAATGACCCATTCGTGCAAAGGAAGCTGAGCACATCTGGACTGAACCAACCTACATTCCAGCAGAGTAAGATGAAACCTTGTAAGTGGTAGTGTTGTCTGTGGCTGTGAAGTGTGACTGTGGTCTGCAGTTAATCTGCATTTCCTTCAGGGGAGGCTTGGATCTGTAGTTGCCACATGTTAGAAATGTGGTTCTTAGGCCATTAGTCTGAAACAGGTGCTTCTGAACTTCTCTGCTAAAAACTTGCTAAATGGCCTGGGGGGAAGGAATGAAAGGCTGTTAGCATAAAAGAATAACATGTTATGGATTTGCATGAGCAGTGTGTTTGTATTCTCGTTTTGTCATGCTGTGTTTTGAACAAAAATGGTGCCCTGCTCTTTACAGAGAATTATTTGTGTCTGGTAAGAGGGAGTTTTTTTATGTGACAAGGTTAAATGCAGATACTGGGGTGAGGTCCTCTTGCAGCAGATTGCTGGAGAGGTGAAGCAGTGAATTAAAGTGCAATACAAATCATGCTATCAGAAGTTAGTGGGAAGGTGACTTTTAAAAGGAATAATTTGGTTCCTTGCACAGAGCCATTGTCCTTAACTCATTTGTCCCTCCAAAGGGAGCTCACAGTGGAATGTTTAAGCAATCAAAAATTGCCTTTAGGGTGCACAGCCGTATGTTAAACCTTACACACTGCTGTTACTACATATGTCCTTTTTGATAGCTCCTCTAGAAAAGCAAAATTGCCCATTTCTCCAGATGTAGCAACCGTTGTTTTCTATTCTGGGGCTTGAATATTGAGTATAAACTTGCTTGAAGTTCACTGCTGGCCTGAGAGTTTGTGTGAAAGTTTGTCTGCATGTCAGTGTTGTGTGCATGCTCTGTTACAGTTGGGTTTGTGTTCTGGTGGCTCAACTGAGGTTAGCTTGGGATGCAGGGGGTTCTGGCAATACTGCAGAAGAAGGTTAATTCCACTGTAGGATTCAGTTCTTTTGCATGAGTAGAATGTTGATTTAATTTTTTATTTTTTTTTTTTACATAACAATTCCTAACTGTTGGGAATGTTAAATAGCTGCTTTTCTGGAGAAGTAGCAGTTCTGAGTGGGTTGGTGGGAGGAACCTTAAGTCCAGCCTGCCTGAAGTTGTTCTGAGCATGATGCCTGTTCCCTCTTTTCCCAGCTGACTTATCTCAGGTGTGGCCAGAGGCAAATCAGCACTTTAGCAAAGAAATAGATGATGAGGCAAACAGCTATTTCCAGCGGATTTACAACCATCCACCACATCCCACTATGTCTGTAGATGAGGTGAGTGCCCTTTGCAGCAGTTCATCACTGTCTAGAGACTCACTATAAAGTTAATGGTAATTATTCCTTCATGTATTAATTTTAGTGAAAATTTAATAAAAGGCCCAGTGGTAGATGTTTGCAGCATTGCTTCTTTGTTTGGTTGAAATGATGTATTTCAGCAACTGATCTTTATGGTCAGCTCTGTCTCCTGTTGTCTGAAGATTTCAGGTGCTTTAACACTCCTAAAGTCATTCTCAGTGGGATGAGTTCAGTGTGGAGTGGCAGCTTGTCCATTCACACTGTTGTGACCTTAAACTGTATAAATTCCACTGATCTTGGAAGATACTTGGTTTAAAGTAAAAAAAAGTCTGCAACTCCTAACTATATAAAGGTGTCCTCAGCTCTACCTTCTGAATTTTGTTAATTATTTTGGTTAGTCTCTATGAGAGCAATTATCAGTCTGATGTACTTGCTCTTTGAAGTACTTCAAATTTATTTTAATATATAATTTAATAAATTATGGAAGACACTGAACATTAATTTTCATTTTTCTAATGTTGAAGCAATGCAGTAGGAGATTCTAAAAAAGTTTTCTGGGAAGACAGTTACTTAAAAGAAAGCTAAAGTCTGAAGAGGATTACTGATCCTTGTAGGGATGTAGTGTCTGTTGACTAAAATGAGGTCTTGCTGAAGCAGTTGCTTTGCAGTCTAGTTTGTGGCAGTGGCATTTCCTACCGAGTCACAAGTACTCTTGACACCTGAAGATGTGGAGGGGCCGAAATAAATCAGTAACAATTTCCCATTTCTTTGCAGGTCTTGGAAATGCTGCAGAGGTTTAAGGACTCCAACATTAAACGGGAACGAGAAGTGTTTAACTGCATGCTGAGGAACTTGTTTGAGGAATACCGATTCTTTCCCCAGTACCCAGATAAAGAGCTGCACATAACAGCCTGCCTCTTTGGTGGGATCATTGAGAAAGGACTGGTTACTTATATGGCATTGGGCCTGGCCCTACGCTATGTTCTTGAAGCCTTACGAAAGCCTTTTGCATCCAAAATGTACTATTTTGGTATTGCTGCACTAGATAGATTTAAAAATAGGTAAGTGTGGAGTTGGATAATCCTTGTAACAGTGCATGTGATGTCTTGTTAACATTGAACTTGCACTAATGATGCAATATAAGATTGTTTTATGTATTGGAAATTTACACCTCTTGGCTTCGGGATATGCTGAACTGAAACAAAAGGTGCTAATGTGCTTATTAAAGGGTGGCTTTTTAAAAAGTCAGAATGTTTAATGCATCCTGCTTAATTGTTGAATCCCACCTGCCTTAAGTGTGGGACAAACTGAGATGCTGAAAACACCTTGTGGACTAATTTCACTTCTAAAAATATTTCTGTGACAGGTTGATTTTGTTGAAGTTGTCAGCTTGCTAGAAACTCAGTACTGGTGTGTTCTAATGGTGTGCGGTTTGCTCTACTCATTACTGAAAGACTGACAAGCAACTAAGCTCTAGGACTTCACTTTTGCACAGAAGTCTCAAGTGTAACAAAAAGTATCTTGAGTTATATAAAAAAAAAAGCTTTTGCAAAGCTTTTAATTAATTGCAGGTAGAGGAAACTCTCCAGGCAGGATGCCATAGAAGGCAGGATTGTGCTCCCTTGGGAAAAAATCTTCTGGAAGATGATATTGGAACTTGACAAGTATTAGAAAGCTTCCTGAAATAATTTAATGATTAAATGACACAGGTGAAGCTTCTGTCTTAGGTGTCAGGGGTGCTCTGGTTTGCTGTTGAATATGAGCCAGACAACGAATTACTTAACCAATAATCTTACTGCAGCCACTGAATAGAACCACAATTGTGTGCTCAGTCAAAAGTATTGAGATACAGAATAAGATTAATTGCTGTGAATAAACCTTGTGTTTTGCTTTTAGATTAATTTCAAATGGGCTTTGTAAGAAAGTGCTTTGTAGAAGGCACTGTGATTCTAGTGCAGTTGCTGTGACCTGAAGTAATTCCATGATGCAGTGTGGGAATGACATACCAGTGTTCTATTTGGTTTTCTCTGTAGTGCTATTTCTGATCTGGGCTTACTTTTCTGACTGATGCCTGTTTTGTCTGACAGATTGAAGGACTATCCCCAGTATTGTCAGCACTTGGCTTCTATTAGTCACTTTATACAGTTCCCACATCATTTACAGGAGGTGAGTGTGTTCCTATCAGCACACAGCTTCTTATGATTGCAAGTTCTTGTTTTCCTTCATAAAAATTGTCTGAGCAGTCACAGTTCTAGTGTACATGCACAGTCAAATGCCATTTCTGAAAGGTTTTGCAATGGGATGGGGTGGGCAGAAAGAAGTGGTTATCTGGTACCTCTTATGTTTCCATCATCAGTCCATTTGGATTGCTAATATTGAACTAAGTGCCTGGATGGAACAGCAAGTAGGCTATGTCCAAAGGTTTTAAAGGCCTTCTGTGGATCCACATTCCAGTCCATGTTTGCTTTTTTTAAATTCTAAAAGAGAGGCCTTTCAACTGGCTTTATACACCTTCCTACTCAGAATTCCTAAAGTAATCTATGAAAAGGTGAGAAGAATGTAATTCCTGAAAGTCCAACTAATGGAAGCACCTTGGTAGTCTAAGGAGTAAAAGCAGAATTGAGCATGTGGTGTCTGCCTTGAAGGTGCTTGCGTTGGTACAAATACAGAAACCCAATCTCAGCGGCAGAGCTTGAGAGCATACTCTGAATAAGGAGCAATGTTCAGCTCCTAACTTGGAGGTAGAAGCTCTCTCCCCAAAGCTGCCCAGTCCAGGAGTGTTGTGTTTTACTGTCAGGTTTGACTGTGTCCCATAAAAGACAATAAGTTGTCCAATGTCACAGATTCCTGTATACATACATTACAGGGGGGAAGAAAGAATTTCTACTGTAGAACTACTTTAGAGGGTGTAAAAATTTAGCTGGATGCCTCAGAACTTTTGCTTATTCATTGTGAATTTAGGCTTGACCATCTCTATGTAGCTGTAGAGTCCTTGGTGAAGCTGCCTTACCTGCTTGATAGCAGGTTTCTTGATAATCCCACATTTCTCTTTCCCCTCTTCTGCTCTGCAATCCCATGCCTTCAGGGATGGGGCTTTTTGGGTAGTGCTCTGTAAAACTGTAAGGATGTTGAGTTCCTTGATACTTGGCAAGAACTCGTTGAGGAGAGAGAGAAAATTGAGGCTCCCTTCTCCAGGGAGAAAGAAATAGCAACCAGACATGCTTTATAAGGGCGTTCAGTTGTATTTTGCAGATTCCTTTTGTGGCATTGGTGTTGGGTATTTTAAAGACTTGTCAAACCTTTAGAGTGTTCCCACTAAAACTCAGTCTGCATGTCTGTTGCTGCATGTGAACTTGTGTATGTGCTTGTTTACCTGGTTTCAGTATATTGAATACGGACAGCAATCCAGAGATCCTCCTGTGAAGATGCAGGGTTCAATCACCACCCCTGGAAGTATTGCACTTGCCCAGGCTCAGGCCCAGGCCCAAGTTCCAGCAAAAGCTCCTCTTGCTGGCCAAGTCAGCACTATAGTAACCACCTCAACCACCACCACTGTTGCAAAAACCATTACAATCACCCGACCAACTGGAGTCAGCTTCAAGAAAGATGTGCCAGTAAGTATTCCATCACTACAGTGTCCTTACTGGAGAGTCAGGGGAGTTAAGTTGCTGATTTGTGTAGAGTATGTGGTGAAAAAAAATCTGATTTAATTTATGTACAAGTTTTCAAACTGCTCCATGTTTATGTCTAAAGTATAACACTTGAAAATGATCAATATTTTTGTAGTTTCAAACTCCTGATTGATGTAATGGCACCTCTTCTACATGAATGTAAATGCTAGAGTATTTTTCTTAGAGTAGAATTCTTCTGATGAGTATTGATCATTGTTTGCAGAGTAAAAAATGACTTGGGCTCTGTTAGTGTGCTGCTCAAAATGAATCTGAGATGGCAGATGGCATCTGATAAAGCTCGTCTTTTTTTTCACTTGACAGAACAGAGAAGTTTTTTCTGATGTCACCTCTAGGTATTGTTCATTCTTAACTTCTTTTTCTCTCTCCAGCCTTCTATTAATACTACCAACATTGATACACTGTTAGTAGCAACAGATCAAACAGAGAGAATTGTGGAACCTCCAGAAAATGTCCAGGAGAAAATTGCTTTCATCTTCAATAATCTGTCTCAGTCCAATATGACACAGAAGGCAAGTAGCTAAATGAGAGGGTTTTTTTATATATTTATGGAAATCCTTTCTAAAGCTTGCAACAAATTAGCAGGGAGAACACTAAAGAAATAGTAACTTGCAACACTTCCTGAACATTGAGATAAAGTTTTTCAGGGAAAGAAGAGGTGGGTAATAAATAAGTTGCTAATCTTGCTTTCCCCTACAAGTCTCCTTGTTTCTGTGTAGCCAAATCCTTTGCACTGAAGGCAGTTACATCAGTAATGCTTTGTTTTCAGTAAAGCTCTTCCGTCGATGCCCAGAATAATTGTTGGATAGTCCTTTCTGATGGTTGTAGCATTTGAAAAATATTAATACAAGTTTGAACAAACATTTCCATCATCAATGGGCTTGGTACAATTTAGTATTGTCAGTTTAGGCTGATGGACTCCTATAAGTTCTGACTGGTTGACCAGGTGATTGGCTAATGAGGCACTAACCTCAAAGCGCTTTTTTTTGTTTTAAAAACAATTTACTCATCATGTGTTGGTCAGAGCTGACTCCAAATGTTTGTGGCCATGTTTTCATAATGTTTGTGATATGCTTTTTTTCTTTGTTATGGCGACAGGTTGAAGAATTGAAGGAAACAGTGAAAGAAGAGTTCATGCCTTGGGTATCACAGTATCTTGTGATGAAGAGAGTCAGTATTGAGCCTAATTTTCACAGCTTGTATTCGAACTTCCTTGACACTCTTAAGAATCCAGAGTTTAATAAAATGGTTCTGAATGAAACCTACAGAAATATCAAGGTGAGTAGTGCAGGTTTGCTAATACTTGGGTAGTTTTAAAGATTTGTATGCTGTTCTTGGCTGTTTACTTAGTATGTTGCTGATCTTCACATAAGACACACATAAGGCATATAATTCAAAAATCTTCTTGTTTGCTTACAACTGACCTGTGAATACCAGCATTTTTCTGCTTTCAGTCAGGAATGTACCAAAGACTTAATTGTAATTGAATGAGAGGGAAATGTGCTTTTTTATTTACTTATGTAGGTGGATTCTAAATTTGTGTGAGCCTTGCATATTCTTACCTAGGGGGAAATTGCTCATGTTCTCATTCTCTTGAGCTGGGCAAATATAAAGATGAGAAAACCACTCTGTCTGCTTTTTGAGTCAAAGAGTAAAGGGGAAGGGGAGGGTTTAAAAAGTGGAGATACAAGAATCGGAATTTACTTGAGGGCTAAGCTAATGTGAGGGGGGAGGAAAGGTAGTCCAGGAGAGATGAGCAGATGAACCAAGTTTGTCAAGCAAGCACTATTTTTAAACCTGTTGGTGGAATTCCCTGACCACCATGGGTTACGCTATAGTGCAAAAGAATCTCCTGGCAATTGAGAGTGTGGCTGACCTTGCTCTGTTCAGCTGATGCTCTTCTGAAGCCAAGGAACAAAACTAAGAGCAGAATACTGGATGTGATTAAGTCTTGAAATGGGAGTTAAATGTTTTCCCAGGAAGCCCAAACTGTAGCCTTCAGGTTTGTGATGAAGTGTTGCCCTCAAGTTACAGTTCAGTAATTCTGCAGTTGTAACGATCTCAACAGAGTAAGTAGAATGGTCTGGAGAAGTGTGTTCTTGAAAGAAAGGAATTGTGAAGTGATTACAGGGCAGATTTACAGGGTGCTGCCTTGAAGCAAAGGCTGCTGTTGACTCTGTAATGTGACTGAAACTCAGAACTTCATGTTCTATAACTTTGTCTTAAGTCAGATCAGCTGTTGGGAATGGATCTGAGTCTGATTACCTTCCATTTGTTCCTCAAATCGCTGGGCTTATTTTTTCATTAGGTGCTACTGACATCAGATAAAGCTGCAGCCAACTTCTCAGATCGTTCCTTGTTAAAGAACCTGGGTCACTGGCTGGGAATGATTACACTGGCTAAAAATAAGCCCATCTTGCACACGGTGAGCCTTCCTTTACAGATTTCTTTGGCATGATTTTGCATGTTTTTATGCAGTAGCATAGGCTATTTGAGGAATTTTATCACCTTCCTGGTGCTTCTTTCATGTACTAAGTACAAAGTATTATTTAAGAGTTCTTTTAATCAGAGAAATTAGTAAAAAAAAAAAATAAATGAGTTCATAACCTGTTAAAATGTACATCTGTACATCTTTGTTCACAAAGTAACTGCGATTTAACAAATTGTGAAATTCAAGGACTGTCTTGATCCAACCATGCCACTGTGTGCTCTAAGGAAATAGCATATAAGGGAGATTTTTGTGGTGTTCTTGCTATTTTCTCCATCCAATCCCCCTTGTTAGTTGTTGATGGTGTTTTTCAGGATCTGGATGTGAAATCGCTGCTACTGGAAGCATATGTGAAGGGCCAGCAGGAACTGCTTTATGTAGTGCCATTTGTTGCCAAAGTCTTGGAATCCAGCGTCAGGAGCGTGGTAAGTGAGACTTAGTGGTGACAGGATTATTGCTCAAGAATCAGCATAAGTATTGCTGAAAGCAATTGGCTTTTTTCACAAAGGGAAAATGGAGTTTCATGGAGAGAAAGAGAAGGGATGTAAGGGCTTAAAGTGGAGTACTTCTGCTATGAGGGAAAGCATATCCATTTTTGGACTCTAAATCCATGGTGTTAGCTGAACCATACTATGATATCCCTGAACAGAACTGAGAAAGGGAAGGGTGCCACTGGAGAGCTTCTAGGATCTGTTTATTCTTTTTTTTTCTAATTTCTTCTGCCCCTGCTTTGATGCTGACACTTGGTGGTTCTGCTTCATGTGGAACTAACTTCTCAGACTAAGTCATTGTGCTTCCAGATGAATGCTCAGCTAGCTTCCTAATTTAGCTCTGGTCAAACAGAATACTAAATTCAGCTCTGATTGCAGCTCTACAGAATTGTCAACAGCTTTGCACACATGTTCACATTCAAAAAAAATTCCAGTCAAAAGTTACCCAGATGATTCCAGAAGCTTGTGCAATAATACTGCTTTCCTTTTTCTCCTGCAGGTCTTCAGGCCTCCAAACCCATGGACCATGGCTATTATGAATGTTTTAGCTGAGCTACATCAAGAACATGATCTGAAAGTAAGTTTCTATTTTTTCTATACCATGATCTGAAAGTAAGTTTCTGTTTTTTCTATACCGAGTGTGAGTTTTTCTTGACTTACCAGTCAAGGTATGAGATTTGGAATGAACAAATTTCAATTCTTTCTTCTTTAACATGGGGAGAATTGAGCATTGCTTAATTTGGTAGAACTTGGATGAAACTCTTCTGTGAGGAGATATTTATCTAATCCTCAGTCCCTGATAAAGTCTCGAAAAGGCAGGGGGTTAGAATGGGAAGCCCGGGAGTCAAGTGACCTTGATAAATCTTTCGGGTATTTTCCTTGTGACATAACCTAAACTAGAATTGTTGTGCAGTTGAATCTGAAGTTTGAGATTGAGGTGCTCTGCAAGAATCTTGCACTAGACATCAATGAGCTGAAACCTGGAAGTCTCCTGAAAGATAAGGATCGTCTGAAAAATCTGGATGAGCAGCTGTCTGCTCCAAAGAAGGATGTGAAGCAGCCAGAAGAGCTCCCACCCATCACAACTACTAGTAAGTACATCTCGTACAGAATCCAGAACCCCATTATAGAAGTCTAAATAAGACAAGTTATGCTATTGAGAATTAAAACGTGAAACTACATATGCTACTGGATTGCTGCTGAATGCTTGGGAGAAGTAGGTTTGGGAAGTTTGGGGACAGGAAGGGGATGGAAGGCATCCTGAGGACTAATTCTCCCTGTGCTCATTAGAAGGGAGTGAAGCAGGATGACCTATTAACAAAACAAGTGTCATAACAAACAGCTCTGTGAAAAAGTGCTGAAGCTGGTTTGGTGTTAATCATTGGGGGAAATGGAGAATAAAAATAGCTTTGAGTGTAGGAGACTTCTTGATCAAACTGAAAAGTTTTGTTTCTTGGTCAGTTGCTGATATAAATAAGAATTATGAACTTCCAGAATTAGCACTCACTTTTCACTACAGCTGCTTCTACAACTCCAGCTACCAGCACCACCTGTACAGCCACGGTTCCTCCACAGCCCCAGTACAGTTACCACGACATCAATGTCTATTCTTTAGGAGGGTTGGCTCCACATATTACCTTAAATCCAACGGTAAGTTTTAGAACTGATGTGGTTTGCTAAAAGAATTCTTGCCACCAGTTTCCATGTAATAAAATCATCACAGAATGATCATCTGTATAATAGAATAATGGTGTGTTGGTTGGAAGAGACCTTTCAGATCATCAAGTTCAACTGTTAACCCAACACTGCCAAGGCACCACTACCCCATGTCCCTCAGCACCACATCTCCATGGCTTTGAAGCCCCTCCAGGGATGGGGGCTCCACCACTGCCCTGGGCAGCCTGGGCTAGCCCTTGACAACCCTCAAGGGGAAAAAATTGTTCCTGGGGACCAACCTGAACCTCCCCTGGCATGTGTGAAGCATGTTTGCTGCCCTGTAGAGAAGCTGTGACAGTAATCTTAGAAGTTGTCAGAAAAGGTTTGGGTTAGGTGGGATTCTAGTTAACTTTGTTCTCCCCTGACTTCCCGAACCCGGCTCCAGATTCCGCTGTTCCAAGCCCACCCACAGCTGAAGCAGTGTGTGCGGCAGGCAATAGAGCGAGCGGTGCAGGAGCTGGTGCACCCGGTGGTGGACAGGTCCATCAAGATCGCCATGACCACCTGCGAGCAGATCGTCAGGAAGGACTTCGCATTGGATTCCGAGGAGTCGCGGATGCGAGTGGCCGCGCACCACATGATGCGGAACCTGACTGCCGGGATGGCCATGATTACCTGCCGGGAGCCTCTGCTGATGAGCATAGCCACCAACTTGAAGAACAGTTTTGCTACTGCACTGAGGGTAAGAGTTGCATCATCTGGACCTTTTTTTCGCCTTGTAGGACTGTGGAAATCCAGCATTAGCCAATTAGTTCTCCACCCTGTAAACTTGATTAGTTAAGTGCCTTAACTAGTGTGGACATTAACTTAGTGGACAAAAGTCTCATGACTTGTGGAATTCCAGTGTGAAAAACTGCTGAGATGACAGCTCACATCAAACACCCTTAGCCCTGTAAGGTAGATCTGATGCTATTGCATAAAAAACTTTCCTCTTACCTTTCTATTTTGGCCCATTGTGCTCTTTCTGATTTCATGACATCCCAGAAGTCTTGGAGTTCTTACCGATCTGTGGGTTTTGAGGTAGCAAAGGTAGAGTGGGGAGGACTTGAATTGGTCTGAAGGGGACACAAAACATTAACAAGCATTGCACCTTAAAGTGGATAGCCCATAGAGTATTACTCCCAGGCCTCCAACACTGTCCGTTCATATACAGAACTTCAAGTAACTCAATTGCTGAGATAAAGAGCAGAAAAAGCACCCAAAGTGATTTTGTTCCATCCATCGTAAACACAAGAATGGGAGGAAACAGCTTTAGTGTTGTTCTGGTATTGTGTGAACTGAGTTGGTGACAGTTCTTAGCTGCT
Organism: Corythornis vintsioides; assembly: GCA_025447755.1. NCBI lineage: Eukaryota > Metazoa > Chordata > Aves > Coraciiformes > Alcedinidae > Corythornis > Corythornis vintsioides. Next base: position 92,166 of record JAOEGS010018699.1, read on the forward strand.
GTGCTGTCATTCAGAGTTTGAGTGTCAAGCTAGGAACTGCATTATTGTCTTCTGGGCCAGAGAGGCACAAATACTTGTCTTCATCAAATGTAGTTACAGCTCAGAGAGACAACTGGAGAAACGGGGTTCTCATTTGGGTGGTATGAAGGGAAGAGATGAGCTGAGCTTGGGGAGTCAGGGTGAGTGCAAAGCAGAGTTACAGCTGCGCACATCTGCCAGGCACTGTGTGCTTCTGCAGAACCAGCTTGGGCAAAAGGAATCCAAGCCTGGTGTAAGACTTAGTGCTGTGTATTTTGTGTGTATTGGCTGCAGAATGTCATAAATGCTATGAAAATGTAATAGAATAGTCAAGGGTTTTTTTATCCCTGAAGACCTGTGTCTTTGATAGGGGAGCAGATGTAATGCAAGGAGGTTTTCTGAAGGGATAAAAGAAAACATTGCATTGTAGAAAAGGTGCTGTTCAAAACATCTCAAAATTCATATCTGGCTTAACTGTATGAAGTGAGGAAACAAGCAAGAGTTTTTATTTGAAAGAAACAGTATAATTTTCAGGAATTAACAACATAGGGGTAGATATTAATAGACAAGGAAATCCATGTAGATTGAACTGTTTGCATTTATAGGTGTATTCCATGTTCTGCTTTGCACCCTGGAAAGGAAGTCCATCTGTTCTCTGAAAGCTGACTCCTGAGAGGAAGAAATTCTTTATCAGAAAGAGAACCCCGTGGAAAAAGCTGTTTGACATTTAGTGAGGCACCTTTGTATCTTCCAGTTACAACCTAGGAAGTGGAACAACTTTTATGTTGTGATGCAAGGCTTGATTTTTTATGGTTTTTTTTTTTTTCTGCATTAGCATCAGTCTGAAGCAGGGCTTGATTTCTATGCCCTGGAGATAGGTTGGTGGAGAAGCTGGAGAACCTCCTGCTGTTTTGTTCCATGTTGAAAGCCTTTGCTGTCGTCTTGCCTACATGTTTTATTCAGGGCTATGCAAAATTAAATTTATTATTGTGTATTCCATGCAAAGAGAGTGTGTTCCTAAGAGCATTCCTTTTTCTTGCTGCTGTTTTATAGAGGCAGTGGTGCAGATTTTAAGGCTAATAATATAAAAGGAGACATTTCAGCCTTCACTGATGATTGTGGTTTTCAATAGGCAGCTTCCCCGCAACAGAGGGACATGATGGAGCAGGCAGCTGCCCAGTTAGCCCAGGATAACTGCGAGCTGGCTTGCTGCTTTATCCAGAAGACAGCTGTGGAAAAGGCAGGCCCTGAGATGGACAAGAGGCTCGCAACCGTAAGTATGGGACTGCTGTCTAATAAAAGTATTAGATGTGCTTGTATACATCCAGACTGTTTCAACAATTCCTTGTGTTTGTTTTTTTCCCACAGGAATTTGAGCTCAGAAAGCATGCTAGGCAAGAGGGCCGTCGGTACTGTGATCCCGTTGTGTTAACCTACCAGGCTGAGCGGATGCCGGAACAGATCAGGTTAAAGGTGAGGATATTAACTGAGCTGCTCCTCTTCCTCTCCTGATAATGAAAAGTGGATGGTGCAGCTTCTGCTGAGCAATCCTGTATCTTGTTAATCATGTCTGACACTGCTAATTAGCTTGATTAATAATGGAAACACATGAACACGTTGTTCCCAAATGAGTGTTAGTATCATTTTCTGAGGACACTAAAAGTCCTTTCTCGTGTTCTTTGCTGTTCCTTTCACTGAGAGGTCACTAGCATTTTTTGTTGCTGCTTTATATTTTTTTCCCTTAAAGGACATACCATGAGCTCTTAGCAGATATTTTTTTCATGTGCCTTAGACATACAGGAAACCAATATTCATGAATAATCTGTTTCTAGGAATGTGAGCAGCAATTGTAGAACAAAATACCTTCTGTAAGGAGCCAGGACTTCAGAGCACCTGAATTCTATTTCTTGATGTCTAGGCCGCTCTGTTTAAGAACATGACTGAGTGGATGCTTGTTAGACAAGCCTCCCTCATTTTTTGCTGCCACAGTGCTTAATGATGAGGTTAGTATCTGTTCTTTTCCCTGCACAGGTCGGAGGTGTGGACCCTAAACAGCTGGCTGTTTATGAAGAGTTTGCACGCAATGTCCCTGGCTTCTTGCCTACCAATGACTTAACTCAGCCAACGGGATTCTTGGCTCAGCCTATGAAGGTAGAAATGTCTGAAATAATCAGCTTGAGAGTACTACAGTGCTTGTGGTGAATGTTACAGAACTTGTGTCCTTTGCTAGGGGACTTATTAAGAATCTGGCATTTGTGTGGCATGGGAAGAGTGGTCAAAAGATGTGTTTGTTTTAATGTCAAACTAATGGCAACATTTAACCTCTATCCAGTTTTAGGGGCTTTTAACCCAAACTGGGACCAGATCTGTCAATTATGATTACTACATGTAACTTCAGTAGCAGCAAAGCATTTTATTCAAATCTCAGGTTACTTGTGCAGGAAGATATGTTTGGCAAGCATGGATTTTAAGATAATTAATAGGGTTTTGTGTGCATACTTGGTCTTATGCTAGAATTGTTTACTGGTTATTTTTAATAACTTGTGACTTTAATGCTTCAGACTTCAGAACCTTTTAGCTTTAATAACTAGTGACTAGTTATAAACTAGCAACTAGTTTATTAAAAGTAACTAGTTTATTAATAATTTGCTCATACACGTTTTTAAAATGACAGCAGAACTAACAACAATACTGCAGATGTCTAAATTCTGGATGGTGTAATTTCAAAAGAACAATCACAACTACAGCCCTTGCAAAAATCACCCATTTCCACTTATTCCTAAGCAGCAAGCCTGGGCTACAGATGATGTAGCACAGATCTATGACAAATGTATGACAGAACTGGAGCAGCACCTGCAGTCCATTCCACACACCCTGGCCATGAATCCTCAAGCTCAAGCGTTGCGCAGCCTCTTGGAGGCTGTGGTGGTGGCTCGTAACTCCCGTGATGCTATTGCTGCGCTTGGCCTGCTGCAGAAGGTGGGTGTTAACACCTCTTCTACTGGAACAGCTCCCCTGGAGTTTATTACTCATGTGGCTTGTGGATTGTCTTGCTGGGGGCTATTCATGCATCCCATGGAACTTGCTTGGTGAACAGCACTGAACAACTGCTGTGTCTGGAGATTCAGTAAACAAAATTGGAAGAGGGCCACAATGTTCACTTGGTGCTTTGTACACACAGTAGCTAGGCTGTGGAAAGAAGCAGGTACAGAAGAAACCTGAACCTTAAAGGGAGCTTTGTTCAGACATGACAAGTGGAGAGCTGTTGCACTCCAGAATACTTTCTGATTGCAAGATGATTTGGAGGCTAGGATGAAATTTGAAGTGCTCTTGGAGGTGGATAGTATTGAGTGTAGTGCTGGATTTATAGTGGCACACTTGGGGATTATATTTTGTGGTTGACACATGAGTGTGCTTGGTGGGTTGACCCTGGCCAGTGGCCAAGCAACCAGCCAGCTGCTTGCTCATTCTGCTCTATTGCAGGGCAGGGAGGAAACAGAGGGAAGGCAAGATAACTTGTTCATTCAGATTGTGACAGTTTAAGAGGGAAAACAAAAGCTGTGTGCACAAAAAAAACCATACCAAAACAAATAATCCAGACTTGCCATCAGCAGGCAGGTGCTGAACCACTTCTCAGAAAGTGGTACTTCACCACATGTAGCAGTTGTTTGGGAAGACAAACATCATAACCATGAATGGTCCACTTCATCCTCCTTTCCCTGAGCTGTTACTGCTGAGCGTGATGTCATATGGTGTGGAGTATCCCTTTGTCTGGTTTGGGTCAGCTGTCCATCCCAGCCTCCCTGATGGTGGGGGAGGCAGAGTGGGAAGGAGAAAGCCTTGATGCTGATCAGCAACAAAAAACATTGGTGTGTTGTTAGCACAGTTCCAGCCCAGTTCCAAAGCACAGGACTGCATGGGCTGCTGGCAGAAAATGAACTCCATCCCAGTTGGAACCAGCACCAGTCCCAGGTGGGCTGTGTCACAGTGAGCTGGCTGAAAGGATGTTGAGTTGTCAGCAGGAGGATTTAAAAACAGTGGCAAAACGAAAGTCACTGACTTTCCAAATTGTGTTCTGCTCTGTTTTTCATTCCTTGTTTTCCCCACTTTTCAACACCCCCTCTTTCCTTTCTGTTCTTTTTAGCATGGTATGCAAATTTAATAACATTTCACTTTCAGTTAAATTCCTGAGCTTAAAATACTATAGTGGTGTAAAAATGAAAAATGATGGGCTTTCCCCTACTCTGAAACCACTGCAAATACCATCTAGAAACATCTCTCCCAGCACCCATAGCAGAGCTGTCAGTCCTTCCAGTCTCCTGGATCTGGCCAGCTTTTGCACTCTCTTAGGGACTCCTCCTGCTAGGCTGAGATCACTACCAATACCAGATTAATTTAATGAAAACTTATGTGCTGGTGATGGGGAATGGGAGGGCATTGGAGTACTTGGGATGGAGTTGGACTAGATGTCCTTTAAAGGTCCTTTCCAACCCAGACCATTCTGTGAAAGCTGGAGTATGACTGTTCTTAACCGAATAGTGTTATCAAGGGGGTCAACATGATGACTAAACCAATTTTCTCGTGTCTGTAGGTGATAACTCTTGCAGAAGATTTGGAAGAGGACTTGTTTTTTCCTCTGCTAACAGGTTGCATCTATTCTAGGCTGTAGAGGGCTTGCTGGATGCCACCAGTGGGGCTGACGCTGACCTCCTGCTTCGCTACCGTGAGTGTCACCTGCTGGTGCTGAAGGCTCTGCAGGACGGACGTGCCTACGGATCTCCGTGGTGTAATAAACAAATTACCAGGTCAGTTATGAGCCCACGGGCACACTGATGTAGCTTCATCATCTTCTGAAGGTTACTGTCTTCTGAATTATTTGGCTGTCTGTATTTTGTGTTCTGCAGTTTGGACAGACAAGTTAACTTGCTTTTTAGACAGAAGTAACTAGATCTTCTGATAAAGCTGCTTCACCCTAGATTGTGATGGGGAGTCTTGAATGGAATTAGGCATTAGAGATGCCTAATTGAAGCAGAAGTAATAGTGCTTCAGCTAAGCAGATGTGCCACTCTGCCCTCAGAGTAGAGGCTACTTATGCTTAGTGGAAGCCCTTGAAGAGCTGTTGTGACCAGTTGTGCAGGGCAGCAAATGTCTGAGGCCGGTGATTGCTCCGAACCCCCTAAACATTAGTGCTCTAGAAGAGGCTCCTTTTGGAGCTGAGTAAGGAATGAGAGTGAATGGCCCAGTTTCTGAGGTATGAGTTGTGAGTTGCTTTACTTCCAGTTGTTTAAGTCCACCTTTTAAAAGCAGTCCAAATCTTCAGGTGCCTGATCGAATGCAGGGATGAGTACAAGTACAATGTGGAAGCTGTGGAGCTGCTCATCCGCAATCACCTCGTTAACATGCAGCAGTATGATCTCCACTTGGCCCAGGTAAAGGGAAACTGCTCTTTGGGAGGAGAAGTGTTGCAGTCGATCCACTATAAGACTTGTGGTTGAACTTGAATTGCCTTTTTTATGTTGACAGTCAATGGAGAACGGCTTGAACTACATGGCTGTGGCCTTTGCCATGCAGTTGGTAAAGATCCTGCTGGTGGATGAGAGAAGTGTGGCCCATGTCACAGAGGCAGATCTGTTCCACACAATCGAAACACTCATGAGGATTAATGCTCATTCCAGAGGAAATGCCCCCGAAGGGTGAGATGGAAATACTGTGCAATATATTCCTTCTCTTGTGCTCAGATAGGATTTTAATTTTATACAGGTGAAGTCTCATTTCATTAAATCATAAAGCTTTAAACTTTCTCCAGGGCTGCAGTCCTATGTTAGTTTAAACTGTCACTTCATTATAATTGTGCAGATTTTGTTAGAATAGAGGCAGCATCTTGTCAAACTGAATGTTTGAGCAGGAACATTTTTCTATGCGCTCTGCCTCAAAATACCATCGTACTGGGAGAAACTTGCTTGAATTCCTGCTTTATTGCAAATATGGGCAATATTCTTATCTAAATATTAAATATCTAGGTGTTATATTTTAACTTGTTAAGCACAAGCAATTAATCGAGAATCTTTTCTGTTTTAGACAATTTTCTTTAAAGTCTGTGAAGCAATTGTCCACCAATCTCACATGTCTTGTATATCCATCAGCAGATAATGGGGCAGTGACTGTTGCCACAGCAGCTGGAAATACCTGGGGGACTCGCAGGTCTCCCCTTACTTAAAGGTGGAAGCAATTGCTGTTGGGTTTGAGAAACACATGGAATGGATGTAGGAGAGCTCAGGATTGCCATGAGAGCAATCAGCAGCTGGCTGCCACTACTAAAACTGCTAGTGGGAGTGCCTGAACTGAAAGTCCATGTCTCAGGGCATTTTAGAGCTTCTGAATGCTGCAGAAGTGAAGCTCTTCTGGTATTTGCAGTGCTTTGTTGCAGCACTCCACTGTAGGAATGGGAGTGGAACTTCAAAGCTCATGTGACTTCAGTGTTCCTTTCATCATAAATATCTGCTTTCATGACTGACTTCTGCTGTTCCAGTGAGGACTGGAAGATACAAAGATATACTATCAGAAATAACTGGCTTTCTTTCAGCTATATTGGACTGAACTTCCAGTTGCCAATTTCTAGGAGAGGAGAGATTCTAACACTGCTCTCGCTCTGCTCTTGCGTTAGGTTACCCCAGCTGATGGAAGTGGTCCGATCAAACTATGAAGCAATGATTGACCGTGCTCACGGAGGTCCCAATTTCATGATGCATTCAGGAATTTCCCAAGCCTCTGAGTATGATGATCCACCTGGCCTGAGGGAGAAAGCAGAGTACCTGCTGAGGGAGTGGGTGAACCTCTACCACTCGGCTGCAGCAGGCCGTGACAGTACCAAAGCGTTCTCTGCGTTTGTTGGACAGGTAGAGCTTTTGGAAAGAAAGGTGCTTTTTATTCAACATAAGTAGGGTGTGATGCCCTTCATTTTAAAGCATTTTTGTAACCTATGTTAGGCATCCTTTTGAAATTTTTAGTTGTTTGGCAATTGACCTATCAAAATGTTGTCTGTGATAGCGAAACTCTGTAGAAACCCCTATCCTTCACCACATCATATTCTTCAGATACTTTGGCACCAAGCTGTCATTTCAGGCCATTAATTTTGGGATAAGTCGGGTGGGAAAAGAGCTTCTCAGCTGAGAAAGCTGTTTGGGGTTCTGATAGGCTTTGTAATGAAGCTTGATAAGTGTTGCTCCATATGGGTAACAGTAAAAGCTCTTGGCAGCCTACAGAAGGAAATTGCTGATGCCCAAAGATGCAGGAGAAATACTTCAGGCCATGTGAACAAGGGAATCCTTTTTTTCTAATTGGAATTATTAGAATGAGTTAAAACTTGAAGCTTCGTCAGCTAAAGCAGTGCCTGAATTTGAACAGCCTTCAACTTTTCACTCCAGGGCACCTTAACAGGTGTGATGAACAGCACATATCTACCTTCCAGATGTGACTGGGAATGGAGATACCCTCAGTAGTCCAGCATGGGTGGTGATAAACTCCCTGTATGTCTTTAGTCTCCTTAACTAATACTGCTTCCTGGCACCTCCTTAACTGCAACTGCAAGGAGGCCCCTGATATAGTCTGTTTGCCCTGTGTTCTCATTAAATTTCCATGTTAATACCACCAAAATGCTACAAATTTTGAAGTTACTAATGAGAAGAAGTTGAAACTATGGAATACTCAACATCTTGACAGATGCAGTGATTTTTGTCATATGACACTAGTGCCCTGGCTTTTAGCCAGACTTACGTTGATCTGACTTCTGCACAGCATCTTTTCAATGTTTTCAATGGGTCTTGTGTTTAAACCAGTTGAAAAAAAAAACAAAAAAAAACCCCAAAACAACGACAAAAAAACCAACAAAAAACCAACAACAACAACAAAAAAAAAAAACAAAAACAAACCTCTTTGGGTGATCTCGCTCTTTAAGGTATAAAAGGCATCCTTATAAAACACATACTTCAGTATAGAATACTTGTAATAATGTGCTTTTGTCCTGCTTCACTCTTCTCGCACTTGTTCACTTGCCTTTGTACAAATTTGATCAGATTTGAAATAGCAACTGAAATATATCCAAGTGCAGTGTTATATATAATTTTTCCCTTACAGGCTTTAGCTGTGGCTTTTAAAGTAGTATTTTATAACTGCATTAAATAAGGTTTTATTACTCAAATTATGATAATTTTGGTTGCTTAAATGAAATGCTGCCTCCTATTAGTCTTGAGGACAAAAAGGGGCAGAGAACTTTGAAGGCATATACATGAATTCCTTTTTCTTTAATAATACTAGTTCTCCAAGAGTTAGTGATGATTCTGTTTATATAGTTTCATGTCTGTGCAGTAGGTTTTTAGAAGATGCTTTATTCAAAAGCCAGAAGTTCCCTGTAGTGTAATTTGCTTCACTTTTAATGACTTTAATCTGTGGGTAACAGTCTCTTTTTCTAATATGCATGTTACTAAAAAGAACCCTCCCAATGCAAAACAAACAAAAAATCCCCACCAGACTATCTCTGCATGTAACATTCCTGTAAGGAAAACTCACTCTGCCAATGCAGTTTGCTTCTGCAGAGTAGTGCTGGCTTCAGAGCTTGTACATGCTGGGTGGGCTTTGAAAGGACTGACAGGCTGCCCTGCTGCCACCTCTTGCTGTGCCCCTTGCAAGGCTGAGTGAGCACTGGTGGCATTGCTCAGGCAAGCTCCTCAGCTGTGCTGATGCTGAAAGGAATTGGGATCACAAAGACTCTATTTGGAAGTAAATGCCTTGACAAAAATTTGTGTTGCGACCTTCAAATTACCTTGGAAATCTTGAGGGAAAAGCAGCAGACATCACTTGCTACCCACCTCGTTGAGAGTGTGGTAAAGATTGTGCTGGGTAAGGTGGATGCTTTGTAAAGTGTGTGTTTGAAATAAGCTGTAAAATCAGCTTTCAGTGGTTACTGTTCTGAGGCTTTACCCTTCCCCAAACAGATGCACCAGCAAGGAATTCTGAAAACAGATGACCTGATCACCCGCTTTTTCCGTCTCTGCACCGAGATGTGTGTTGAGATCAGCTACCGTGCTCAGGCTGAGCAGCAGCACAATCCTGCTGCCAACCCCACCATAATCCGAGCCAAGTGCTACCACAATTTGGATGCCTTTGTGCGACTCATTGCACTGCTAGTGAAGCACTCTGGGGAGGCAACCAACACGGTTACAAAGATCAACCTCCTCAATAAGGTTGGGAACCCTTTTTGTCCTCACTGAAGTCCAGCTGTGTCTGTGCTTTGCTGTGAAATGTAGCCAGTAGAGCAGGCTGCTGCTGGAGTATCAGATGAGGACTTCCATGGGGTGGTCATGGAAATTAAGAACTGCTGAGTGGTTTTCTTCACAAAGCCATCAATAGCATATCAAAACAAACCCAAAGCTCACCTTCATGCCTTGAAATTAAGAAGGCAATTGCTGCTGCTTTGAAGCATTAAAAGTGTGTCTTAAGGTTGGCAGTTCTGGGGTCTCTGCTTTGATTTTGTGAGGGCCTTGCCTGTGTTCTTACACTCCTTGTTCATGCTGGATTGTCTTGGTTGGGTAGTTACAACCTTACAACACTGCCCAATCAGTTGTGACTGTGATCCAGCAAACTGTAGTGGGAGCTGGGAACTCCTGTTGCAGATTATAATATTAATTTATGCAATGCTTCCAGTAACTACTTGGGTTTTGTTAAAATCTACAGATTGGTGGGTTTTTTACTGATGGTTAAAATACTCCCTATAGGCTGACTTGCAAAGTGATTCTTGACATCACCACTGAAATGTTGTCATCTCTTCAGGTTCTTGGTATAGTGGTGGGAGTTCTCCTGCAAGACCATGATGTTCGGCAGAGTGAGTTTCAGCAGCTTCCTTACCATCGTATTTTCATCATGTTGCTGTTGGAATTAAATGCTCCTGAGCATGTGTTGGAGACCATCAACTTCCAGACACTCACAGCTTTCTGGTATGTATTTGACTGGCCACAGTGCTCATCCTTTCCTGACAGCAGCAAGGGTCTTTATCTGAAGACTGACTGTTGCTTTGTGGTAGCTTAATCACATTCAGAACAGCTGGTTCTCCTAAAGACTTCCTCCTTGTAAGGAAGATGTCTGGTAAACCCCAAGATGCTAAATGCCTTGCTTTTAGGGCTCTGTATGTTTTCCCTCAATGTTATGAAAAAACATCTTATTGCTGTGCACTTCTAACCTGCTCTAACTTTTCTTTCAGTAACACATTTCACATCCTGAGGCCTACAAAAGCTCCAGGTTTTGTTTATGCCTGGCTGGAACTGATCTCCCATCGGATATTTATTGCAAGAATGCTGGCACATACACCACAGCAGAAGGTGTGGCTGCAATTTATCTTTTCTGAATTTAAAAAAAAAAAGGAAAAGCTCCCATGGATGCTTATCTGGTGTGGTGCTGTTTCACATCTCTCCATGTGCACCAGTAGCATGGCTGCTGTTTTTGTTGTCTTCCATATTCACAGTAACCTAACTGCATGGAGGAGAGTCTTTGTGTTAAACTGTGTGATAAAGGGTGAATTGAATTTAGTATTTTTCCAAGTCTGGAAGAGCTGTAGGTTAGAACAAACTGTCAATTCAGTGTGGCATGTGGAGTATTCTGGAAACACCTGTAGCATGTGATGTGCAACTAAAAGCCATTGAAATGAGCTGTCCTGCTAGAGTGAGCAGTTTTATATGAAAACCAATCTAATTACAGTTTTGTACTTAAGGTAACTGCTCTTCATTGCACATTTTCCACTTACTCTTTCTATTTCCTTGGCAGGGTTGGCCTATGTATGCCCAGCTACTAATTGATCTTTTCAAGTACTTGGCTCCTTTCCTTAGAAATGTGGAACTCACCAAACCTATGCAAATCCTTTACAAGGTAAATAAAGTCAGCTAATAATTGATGCCTTCAACCAAAGAAGAGATGTTCTGGTAGCAAAATAAGATTTACTGTTTGTTTATACCTTAAATCTGGTGTGGGACAAACAGGCAACCTCTTCAGATCAGTGTCATGTGGTGATGTGAACAGGAAGATGTTTTAAGGATGACTCTGCAAGTGCTTGAGCAGTTTCAACAGCTACACACATACTCTGCTTTGTTTCCCAGGGCACTCTGCGTGTATTGCTGGTCTTGCTGCATGATTTCCCAGAATTTCTTTGTGACTACCACTATGGGTTCTGTGATGTGATCCCACCCAACTGTATTCAGCTAAGGAATCTGATCCTGAGTGCCTTCCCACGGAACATGAGGCTTCCAGACCCTTTCACCCCCAATTTAAAGGTAGGACTTACTTTCATGAGTTGGCTAATGGGGAGCTTTAATGCTCCAGATTCTCTTTATCCAGTTTTTCTGGCAGAGACTGAGGAATCTGGGGAACAGTTTAACTAATACTTAAATTAGCATAAAGCACTGAGATGTTAACAGGTAGTTTTAAACTTAAGAGCTGTCAGAACATCTTTTGAAGGTAGGTTTCAATTATGTTCCTAAAGTTCAGTAGTTTCCATACAGAGTGGGATATGACCTTTGTCCTGTAGGGAATTTGGAAGCACAAAGCTTGCCTCTAGTCAGTATGGCTTTATTGGCACCTATAAATACTTCCTTGCAAGGTCTGTGCAGAGTCAACTTCAAAGGACAGGCAATTGAAACCTGTGCATTGAAAGCCAAAGGAAACCAGAAGGTTTTTTTCCAGGTGGAGTGTGACACGATTTGCATCCCTAGATTTGACTGGCACACCGTGTCAGAGTAAGGGCATATTTTTCAGTGTACTAACTCAAGTAGTCTTGGTGGATTTGCTCTTTGAAAAGAGTTCTTATCTCAGTTTTGTTCAGCTCATGCCAAATTGTATAGCTTGTGCTCCTCAGGATGTGCAGTGACTGGATTAACTTAATTGTTGAAGAGCTGGTGTCTGAACACAATGTGAATACCTCTGGATGAGAAACAGGTGCCATCTTATCTTGAAAATAGTGACACAAACCACTGATCTGAGGCAAGCCTCTTGCACAATGAGGAGAGACTTTGAGAAATGTTAACATCATGTAATCAAATCTTTGGGCATACACTGATTGTCTAATCTAAACAGAATGATCAGAAGGAAACTCTCACACTGCTGTAGCCCTGTCCTGTCAGTCTCCCTCTCCCTTGCCTAAGCTGTGCAGGGTGCTGGGATACTCATTCCATCAGCACTTCTTGAGACAGAGGAAGGTTGTTCTGGATTTGGGTGGATGTTTGTACTTCTTTTAACTGCCAAACTATCTTGAGATTAGATAAGGAGACTTCAAAGGGGGTGACTAAATGTCCCTTTGGCCTTTGCCCTTGGAATTTTTACCCAGTACTCTCAGTTCTTTGAGACAGTCAATTACTAAGTTTGCTTGTTTCTTCTGAAATCTGCGTAAGTCTGGTGTTTCCTGTAGGGGAAAAAAAAAAGATGGTCAGCAATAGTTGATGTCATAAATCACTGACATCTGCTTTTGTAGTTTGTGCCTTCAGAGACTGACTGATTTAGCTCACTGGGTTTTCTCTCAACAGGTGGACATGTTAAGTGAGATTAATATTGCTCCACGGATACTCACAAACTTCACGGGAGTGATGCCCCCTCAGTTCAAGAAAGACTTGGATTCCTATCTCAAAACCCGCTCCCCGGTCACCTTCTTGTCTGACTTGCGCAGCAACCTGCAAGTGAGTGCTGAGTTCTGAGGATGCTGAATTTAATGTGGGACAAAGGGTCTCTCTCTCCCTGAGTCACTCCTTTCTCGCAGGAACTTTGTTGGTGTGCAGCAAGCACTTCCTGCAGGCAGTAGAAAAGCCTGGAAAAATGCATATTTCTCTGAATAATTCTTGTGCCACTCCCTAGTGGGATGTTTTAAGTGTGTGTTAAGTAGTTTCAGCCAGTGGGATTAAAGGAAAGAGGAATGGTGACTTTAACAACCCTAAAATGATCTGATGTAAACCAGTTATCTGCATGAGTTATCTACATGAGCTGCCAAGTGCTTGTAGTGAAAATGTGAGGATTTCTAAAATGTGGACTCCTCTGCTTGTATGACTTTAGTTACAGCCTTGCAAATCTCTAGTGAAGAATGTAATTGGAGCTGATTGCATCACACTTGCTGTTTTTATTATCCTCAGCCACTGGGTGATGAGTCTTGTGGCTTCCATCACATGACTCCCAGCCTGATTACCCAGAGCATTGTCAGAGATTGGATGGGTTCTGCTTGATTGCAGGTTCTTAGAATCTGATGAAATTTTGATTCCAGATTGGTTCATCCTTGTAGAAATCTCTGGATCTGCATTAAGTCTTTGAGGTGGGGAGGGGGAGGAGAGGCCAAGTAGCTAAAGCCTAGCTCAGAATTGTTAGTCAATAACACATGGAATCTACATAATCAAGATGATGCATAGCTGCTGCTGAAGGAATAGAGAATGTTAACTATGTTAACTGTGTCTTTGCTCTCAGGTATCAAATGAACCTGGCAACCGCTACAACATCCAGCTGATCAATGCACTGGTGCTCTATGTAGGTACTCAAGCTATCGCACACATTCACAACAAAGGCAGCACACCTTCCATGAGCACCATCACCCACTCGGCTCACATGGACATCTTCCAGAACTTGGCAGTAGACCTGGACACAGAAGGTGAGCTGGAAACAATTCTAGTTCCAGCAATATTGGATTCCAAGCTACAAGTGAAGCGATGGAGAGCAACCCTGTGGAGAAGGTGCTGGAGTGAGAAGCTGGAGCTGAGCTGGCCCCATGTGCTGGTACCCAGCAGCCACTGGCACCATGGGCTGCACCCCCAGCAGTGTGGGCAGCAGTGCAAGCGGGGGGGGATCCTGCCACTCTGCTTCCAGTACTCTGGGGAGACTGCCTGCACTACTGGGTCCAGCTCTGGAGTCTTCAGCATATCAGAGACAGGGACCTGTTGGAATGGGGACAGAGGAGCCCCAGCAATGCTAGGAGGGCTGGAACCCTCCATGGCTGGGAGGCCAGGCTGGAAGAGTTGGGGATGTTCAGCCTGAGCAGCCTGCTCTAGTTGCAGATGCCCCTGCTCAGTGCAGTGGGGTTGGACTAGATGACCTTTAAAGGTCTTTTCCAACCCAAACCGTTCCATGATGCTATGGAGCTGTTAGTGAGTTCACAGTGAGTGAGTAGTAAACTCTGGATACAGGTACAATATTAAAGCCAAATGCTTGAAGGTATTCAAGGGAATGAAAAGTAAGTTTGAAGAGAAATTGAATTCTTACTGCCCCATCCACAGGCTCAGGGACTTTAAGCAATGCTAGGTGGCTGTTGATTTGTGTGTGTGCGTGAAAGGGAAGCCATGTGTGTGCCATGTGTGCCCCATGTGTGTGCCCTGCCTCCCCTCTGCAGGCCGGTACCTCTTCTTGAACGCGATTGCCAATCAGCTGCGATACCCCAACAGTCACACCCACTACTTCAGCTGCACCATGCTCTACCTGTTTGCAGAGGCCAACACTGAGGCCATCCAGGAGCAGATCACGAGGTGAGGGGGAAGGATTTTCCTGCCTTGTTTTCCTACTTTGTGGGGTTTCGATCTTGGAGCTCCAACTTTTTTTACTTTGTATTTCAGGGTTCTCTTGGAACGACTGATTGTAAATAGGCCTCATCCCTGGGGTCTCCTTATTACTTTCATTGAGCTGATAAAAAATCCAGCGTTTAAGTTCTGGAACCATGAGTTTGTTCACTGTGCTCCTGAAATTGAGAAGTGAGTACAACTTGACCACAAAAATCACTGCAACAGTACATCTGGAGCAGGGGCTGAATTACAGAGTGAGCTTTTAACGTTTCCTAGTGGAATAAATGTCCCTAATGCTGCTTTGCTTCTGTGCTCAGGTTGTTCCAGTCAGTTGCACAGTGCTGCATGGGGCAGAAGCAGGCCCAGCAAGTCATGGAAGGGACTGGTGCCAGTTAGACCAGCCGTGTCTTGTGTTGTAAGCGTGCCAGCCTGGAGGTCCCCGTCCTATCAACTGACAGAAGACTCTGTAAGGCTCCTCCTACCTTTCCCAGCCTCCTTGATTGGGTAGATGCAACAGACCCTGGGTGAAAGTCTTATGTGGGCACGTTCCAAAGTTAGAAACAATTTTATTTTTTTTTTTTTTTTTACTTTTGGCCAAAATTCAGAAGATGCTGTGAATATCATTTTGAACTAGTGTAAATACAAGGAACAGAAATGTTTGTCTGGACTTTTGGGTTTGTGCAAATTGTGTGAAAGGCAGGTGGGTAACTGGTGCCTGTCCAGCTTGTAATAAAGGGGCAGCTGCTGATGCCAAGCACTTGTCTGGGGCAAACCTCCTTGTCCTGACATTCCCAGACTCCCAAAGATTCTTGAAAAGCCAGTTATATTATGTAACTTATTTTTCTTTATGTGGATGGGGGACCTTAAAATCACTTCAGTTGTTTTATTATAAAAGGTGGATGTGTTTGGAATATGGGAATACCATGGAGTACAGGAGGGGTGAGGAAGGGGTTACGGTTCAGTGTTGCTTTCCCCCCACCCCCAATCAAATGCTGACAGACAGCAAGTGGAGCAGCAGTCAGAGAATGTCTCCTTTCTGTTGGAGAAGACACACCTCAGGCCCTTGGGGAGAGGGTCACCTGTTTTTAGGAAAGAGACCAGGCCTATAGCTTTTTTTTTTTTTTTTTAAATTTTTAAATATTTTTTTTTTTTGACACTTGTAAATTTTGGGAGGTGTGGAGGGGTTCAGTCTAAACCTTTTC